>LR754420.1:35289-59084 GCA_902729485.2 Mus minutoides
TTACTTTCTGATATGAGGATTCTAGAAGACCATGAAGTCCTCCAGTCCCCCACTGGCTGAGTAGTAATTGGAGTAGGCTTCTGGGATAAGATATTTATCTTTTAGTGTTTTTTTTATTTTCTAGATTCAACAGTGCTATCTACATTAGTATGCCATATTAGAAGTGTTGGAGTCAAGGGGCCAGGCCATAACCAGCCATACTAGTCTCCTTATCGTATAGGACTTATGGCTCAAGAAAGTGTGAATTGAGGACTGGGAGAAAAATAAGAAAGTCCACAAAGGCACAAACCCAAGACACAGGTGCTCAGAATCAAGCTTTTAAGTGAGGTAAGCCTGGTGTCCAATAAGTTACCTACATTGTAGCCATGTGACTTCAGGGATGAAAGCTAGGTTGTAGATGTACTATCCACAGACTAGACAAGAGGCTGCCTCTCAATGTAAAGTTAAAGAGCTTGACCTTTGTAGGGTTGCCAATAGAATTAGTAAGGAGACCTTAATAAACGTTTCCTTGTAAACGTTTTGTTAAATTTATTTTATATATATGAGTACACCGCAGCTGTCTTCAGACACACAGCAGAAGAGGGCATCAGATCCCATTACAGATGGTTGTGAGCCACCATGTGGTTGCTGGGAATTGAACTCAGGACCTCTGGAAGAGCAGTCAGTGCTCTTAATGCTGAGTCATTTCTCTAGCCCCTTCCTTGTGAATTTTAAAAATTCTGGGTTTTACTGTCATCAGTCACCATCACCACTGCTCTCTGATTTTTTTCACCTTTAATTTAGAAAACATTTTCTTCAAGAAGTACTTTACCACATAAAACTGCCTCCGACAACAAAACCTACCACTATGTGCTTATATTTTCTCTGCTTTGTAAGACAATGGAGAGCCACAGAAAGATGGAATTTTATCTGCAGATTAGAGTTTTATATATCAATCCCTTCATATGACACTGTACTTAATGTTTTCTCACAAAGATGCACAATTTCTACTTAGAAATTCAACTTTTTTATTATAGACCCAAAACCTTCCTTGGAACCCTATGGCTGATCTATAACTCAGACCATTTTTTTTTTAACTCAAGATGACCAGATGACTGCACTTTTCCTACTGGATAGTCTCAGAATATTGAAACTGACTTTCCCCTGAGAAACTTTTATCTTCTCTTTGATCACTATTTGTTTAAAAAAAAAAGGAAAATAAGTTTATGACAAGATATGCTTTGGAAAGATATCACAAATCACCTTTGAGGAATTCTGTGAGTAAAAATGAAACAAAATATCTTTTACTGGAAGGATCACTAGTAAGTCAAAAATTGATTGGGAACTTAAAATGGCGAAAACACGAGATACTTTCTAAAAAAAAAATTGCCAGTTGTAAATGATTTTTTAAGCACTTGGATGATTTTATGGAAGTTCATAAAGAATGAGGATACTCCAAATTTTAGTCATAATTTGTATCTTCTCTCTGAGCTTATTTCAGTTCCTAATTTTAAGTATTATTGGTAAGAAATACCGTATCTATTACACTTGTCCTCATGTTTTCCTGATAAAATCCAAAGGGATAAATGCACATCATGCCTAAAGAATAAAAGCATCTCTCCTCCTGTTCTTGAAGCAGCAATATCTATACTTGAAAAGATAGAAAGGGTATAAATGTTTGCCAGTGGTTAGCAATATTGACTTTTTTTTCCATGGACTGGGCAGTCATTTGCATATCTTCTTAATAAATGGATGCTCAGATAAATCTCTCACCTTCAAATGTAACCATTTTCCAATAAAAATACAAATAAAAATTTCAAAGGCTTATCAATTAAGAGCATTGCTGCTCTTCAAGAGGACCTGGGTTCAATTCCTAGCAACCATAAGGTAGCTCACAACTGTCTGTAACTCCAATTTCAGAGGCAGCCTCACACAGACATACATGCAGGCAAAATGCCAATGCACATGAAATAAAAATAAAAATAAATGTTAAATGTGCCCATTATTCTGATACGTTGAGTAGAGTCACATATCTATTCTGTATATAATTTCTTTACAGATAAAGCACTTGCAAATAGTTTTTCTCACCCTCTCCACTATGTATGTCTTCCTTATTGTGTATATGCTTTTAGGTAGATATAAACGCACTTGACTGTTTTTGTTCACACAATTGAAGATTTAGCCAGAATGTCATCTAGCTGCCACCCTAAAGGTTTTCTTGTTTTCTTCTAGTATTTTCAAAGTTTCAGCTCTTACATTTAAATCTTTGAGACACTGTGACTTGGTCTTAAAAAGCATGGTCCAATTTACTTTGTACAGGCATTTTAGTGCTACACTGAACTGTAGTGGACAGAGTGGGCACCTGTGCCACATACCAGATCTTAGGAGAAGATCTTTCAGTTTTTCCCTTTTCCATACAATATCACATTCTTTCTAAAGCTGCTTTACCACTCCAAAAGATGGAGGCAGGATCCAGATCATATAGATCAAGAGAAGAGAGGAGATTCCCTAACAATAAAAAGAGTGAGCTACTACCAAAATATAGGAGATGCAAGCAGACAGACTAAAAAAACATTAAGAATTAACTCTTATGAAGGAAGTGAAAGATTTGTATGACAAGAACTTCAAGTCTCTGAAGAAAGAAATTGAGGAAGATCTCAGAAGATGGAAGGATCTCCCATGTTCATGGATTGGCAGAATCAATATAGTAAAAATGGCTATCGTGCCGAAAGCTATCTACAGATTCAGTGCTATCCCCATCAAAATTCCAACTCAATTCTTCAAGGATCTAGAAAAGACATTTAGCAAGTTCATCTGGAATAACAAAAAACCTAGACTAGCGAAAACTCTTCTCAACAATAAAAGAACCTCTGGTGGAATCACCATGCCTGACCTCAAGCTGTACTACAGAGCAATCATAACAAAAACTGCATGGTACTGGTACAGCAACAGACAGGTAGATCAATGGAATAGGATCAAAGACCCAGAAATGAATCCACANAAACACATGATACTCAAGAAGAAGGAAGATCAAAATGTGGACATGTCACCCCTTCCTAGAATTAAGAACAAAGCACACATTGAAAGAGTTAAAGAGAGCATTTGTGAAGCTGAATCCAAAGGATGGACCCAACGACTGCGGCTGCCAGGGATCCATCCCACAATCAGTCACCAAACATAGACACTATAGCATATGCCAGAAAGATGGTTCTGAAAGGGCCCGGATATAGCTGTCTCGGGGGAAAATATACCAATGCCTGGCAAACATGGAGGTGGAAGCTCACAGTCAGATATTAGATGGAACACAGGGTTCCCAAGGAAGAAGGAGCTAGAGAAAGTACCCAAGGAGCTGAAGGGGTCTTCAACCCTATAGGTGGAAGAATAACCATGAACTAACTAGTACCCCCTGGGCTCGTGTCTCTAGCTGAATATATAGAAGAGGATGGCCTAGTTGGCCATCAGTGGGAAGAGAGGCCCCTTGGTTATGCCGACTTTATATGCCCCAATACAGGGGAACGCCGGGGCCAAGGGGTGGGAGCGGATGGGTAGGGGAGCAGGGCCGGGAGAGGGGAGGGTATAGGGAACTTTCTGGATAACACTTGAAATGTAAATGAAGAAAATATCTAATAAAATTTTAAAAAAAATTAACTCAAATGAATTGTCAGAAATGCACATCTCTCTGGGTCTTGAATCCAGAAGTGATATCTGTGTTTATTACCCCCAAGGTGATACACAATTTTTACAATAGGACTGACTATGTACATGAATTATGGGCTTGCCTTGCAAGTACATATGATATTTATCAAGTTTAAATATTTTAAAACCATGTATGTGCACACCAGTGGAGGTGTGTGCAAAGGCCAATGGAGTCAGATGCCCTAGTACCAGAGTTAACAGGCAGTTGTAAGCTGTTTAACATGGGTGTTGCTACCAATCTATCCTCTGGAAAGTTATCCTCTGGATCCTCTGGAAGAGCACTGCGTGTTTTTAACCTCTGGGCCATATTTATAGACTGAAGATATAATTGGATGTGGTAGCTCGTTTCTTTTTTTTTTTTTGTCTTTCGAGGCAGGGTTTCTCTGTGTAGCCCTGGCTATCCTGGAACTCATTTTTTAGACCAGACCAGGCCGGCCTGGAACTCAGAAATCCACCTGCCTCTGCTTCCCCAGTGCTTGGGATTAAAGGCGTGCGCCACCACTGCCCGGCAGTAGCTCATTTCTAATCTCAGTGTTCCTCCGGTAAAATGGGAGATAGAGAAAATGTACATGGACCAGTCAGCCTGGGATGCTTGATCATAAGCAGAGAGAGTGGCCCCGCTTCAAACAAGGCAGATGGAGAGATCCAGCACGTGAGAGTATCCTCTGAACTCCAGAGGCATAATTTAGCAGGTGTTTGGGTACTACTCTCACAAGTCGATGCACGTGCACTGACAAAGGGGGGAAAAGTCCCTTTTCACATTCGTCTATAATGTGCATGAATGTAAGGATCATCTCTGCATTCTTCCATGTTACAAGACACAGAAAGGATTCATTACATACTGCACGATGAATAATGTTTGACTTGAACAAAATGCCATCTAGATTAAAACCTTTAAATGTGCACTCTCTTGCATGTGTCCAGCTCCAAATGACTAAATACATATTCAACCGTAATGCACACCAACTTTTCTATAGTAACATATTTTATTTTATAAACATAAAATCTTCAGAGAGCATTCCAGTAATTCGTTGCAAATCTAAAATTCATTTTATGCTTACAGTTCGAAACAGAAATACCAACAGTAAAGAAAATCTTGAGCAATTCTGTCTTTGGCCTCTAGATGTCTCACCTAGATTCTTGTACCAGAAAATAGCCTGATGCAATCCCCCAACTATAGGCTTGGCTGAAATGTCATCTTGGGACCAAGGAATAAATCATAAGAATTTAACTACACTTGGATCAAAACATTCCATCAGTATTTTTTTTAACTTTCTGGAAAAATGAAAATAACAGATGGTGGGAGAATAGGCAGATTTATGAGAAAAATATCTTGGTATTAGTCATTCTGATGAGGCACATCCCAAGCAACCCTGCCTCTTCAGTGATGATGAACAGTTTCCAGGTGTAATCCTTGATATTAGACAAGTGATGTTTAAGATGATGGTCATTGGACCTTCTTAACATGCTTTGACTTGGAAAACGTTCCCATCGCTTACATCCAAGTGGCAGACTATGTAATTCAACATCTTCATATATGTGTTTGGGATATGCTTATACAAAAATAATGATGATTTATCCCGAGGGGAAATGACTCTACAAGTTAAGCCAGTAACAAAAGAAACAATTTTATTTCTTGGGAGATTTTGAAACATGTTTTGATGAGCAAAAAATTATGAATTTGGGAGTAGTTTAAACATTAGCAATGAGAAATTATTCTTCCATAAGTATTTTTATTAGTAAAACGTTTCCGAACATAGTATACTGCAGAAGTAAGATTTTAACTCATTATCTAAATACTTGGTTAATATGTATGTGGAAAATCTGATGACAATACATGAACTTGGCAGTTTAGAAAAACTACTCCAATCCAGATATTGTCCAGACAGCATGCCATTCTGTGTATAGTGAGGTGCTGAGCTTATAAAACCCCAAGTCCATATTTCTCAAAAGTGAAGCCAGTGTGATACTTTCTAATTTTCTAAAGTTGTCCTGCTGATTGCAGGCACTATGAGTGTACCCAAAATGGCACCAATGAAAGTGAACAAAATCTCTTTATACTTCATCCAACACCACACACACACACACACACACACACACACACACACATACATACACACACACACATACACACACACACACACACATATGGACACATGTTTGCATTATTTGCAGATTTTTTTTCTAGCTTTAAGTTTTGTCTTTAATATCTTTGTTTCCTGATTCTTGACATTCATTATGATTGGTTTCAAATCAGAAACCAAAAGCATTAGTAAAAATTGATCTTCAATATATGTTACAGAACTAACTATTTTGGTAGGACCTTAAATAATGTTTTTTGAAAGTGCTATGCTTTGCATGTGTCTCTCAGTTTGATTTTGAGAAAGTAACTTTTTTCTTAGTTGATTTGTGGGTTTGGAGCATTCAGTACATGTGCATACTTGTGTTCATTTAAGCTTGCACATACAGAGAGAGAGAGAGAGAGAGAGAGAGAGAGAGAATATTTTAAAACAAAACTTTCACGATTTTATTTAAAAATACTTTCAAAGTATCATCTCTAGCTACTTAATTAGCTTTGAAGCTTCAAACTATCTTTTAAGACTCTCCATAGGCTATTTCATGCTCCTTACCCAGCTTGTTCTACCCCAAGCAATTAGAAATCTAATTCTCAAACTCTTTTCCATAGATATCTATTGTGGTAAATTCACTGTTCAATTCAAATATGACCTAACTCTTTTATAATGCCTTGTTTCATTTCATTGAGATAGACATGATATAATTTATTCCTACTTGAATATCAATTCTTCATTTACTTGTCTCATGCCTCTGTCTAAAATTGCAGGTCCCCAAGGTTAGGAACTGGGGCTTACTCCCAAGCATATTCCATGCATTCAACACAACCTCAAGAAAAGAGATTGTACTTGATCACCTGTCAGTTACAAGAAGAGGTACAGCCAACATTGTCCCTGGGAAGAAAGATGTCCTAGTGCGGAAAAGATACTTAAGAGAAGGCACCAGTGAGAACAGGGAAACTGAGACATTGAGAAGTTAGAGCAAAGAAAAGACAAAGGTATCAGTGAGCTACAGAAGCCAAGGAAAGTAGAAGGAGAAGCAGGATTAGCAGGAAGAAGGCAAGAGGCTTTTCATTGTGACTGAGGGGTGTTCTACCGTAGGTCCTGTTTCATCTCCAATTCACCTTGACATCCAGTGCTCAATTTCTGGTAGTTCACTGGAAAGGTGTCATCATTTAATCTCTCTCTCTCTCTCTCTCTCTCTCTCTCTCTCTCTCTCTCTCTCTCTCTCTCTCTCTCTCTTCCCCCAGCCGAAGATCTACCAAGAATGGGTGTAACCCGTATACACTGTAAGAAGCTAGGAGGAGAAACCAACACCATGGTACTGGTGCTCGACCCTTGCTCAATATCACAGTCTAGAAGCTTCAATGAGCCCTTTGACCTGAGTCATAGATGATTTATAGAGAGTGTCCTGAGAGCCTGGATTTTAGAAGAGCTGGAATTACCTGAGACTCATAATCAAGGTGTGTGTTTTCCTGTAGGACTGAAATATATACAAGAATGGTTCACTTATATTCTTGCTCTCTTTGACAATTTTGAGATAATTTATTTTAATGCTGGGATTGTGGTCACTCTTTAAAATGTAAGGTTTTAATGTTCAACTTTGGAAATCAACAAGAATATATTAAATTTAGTCAACTAGTCATAATATATTCAACTTTTATTTATTCATACTGTGTCAATGATGGTAGATGGATAGATGTCCATTACAAAAAGAGTTAATGTTTAAAGGAGACCTTACATTATTTTAAGACACTTATTTATTTGACTTTTTATAGAGAATCTTATGATGTTAGCCAGTGCTCAAAAATGCATGGGTTTCTACTTTATTTTTAAATCCATTTCCAAAATTAAGATTATATGTTTAGATAATCAGGTTTCTGGAAACAATTGAAAATCTGGAGTTCATCCTGACAAATATTGCTTAGATGTCACAGGGAGTATGTGTTTCTCAAATATTAGTTACTTTACATTATGATTATTTAATGACAGGTTTCTAAGTTTTTATATTATATACTGAATAGAAAGTCAGTACATACTTCAACTGTTTTGGATAAAAAAGCAAGAAGGCAAAAGGAAGCTTATTTGGGTGCTGTCTGTACCACCAAATATTTTTCTCTGGTTCGTTTTAGGTCATAGAACAAAGAGATCTTTTTATTTTCATAACACTGGAAGTTCATGCACACAGCCTAAAACACCATCAACATGATACAATAAAACTAGCATGTAGTTAATATTAGAGAAAGCCATGGTCAGCATTGCTTCATAGCCACATGCGATCATGATCAGGCTCATTTCCTCTCTCTCCTCTTTGTTCCTTTATCATCTCCAGATAAAAATGGAGAAAATCCATAGCGTTATGAATTTGTTTTTATAAATGTTATTATTGAAGTCTAAAAAACTAAAACAGTTGAAGAACATACTTGGTGCAAATAACTAGATAAAAACCCAATCAGTAATGGCTTTGTTTTTCTTTGTGTCTATTTTAAAGCTAAAGCTAAAAAATGAAAATGAGATAATGCTTTCCAGTTTATTATGTTCTTAATGTCACATTCGTACACATACACACTGATACATACTTCTGTCTGACTTGGATGAGGCTGCCTGTTCAACCAAGGGTAATGTATGCAGAGAAAGTAAACCCTCAGAGTTCGACATGACACTTATTAAATATATGTCAAATTTTTGCTGCGATTTTGCCAGTTCAGCACAAGTGGCTTACACGAGAATGGCCACAGTATTATGGTGGCAGAAAAATAGAAGCTGAGCTGAGAAACAGGGGAAGGGAAAAAAATACAAGTTCTCTTAAGGTCAAGGGCAACAGCTGAACAGCTCTGGGTCTACCTGCTTCAAAGGGTTCAGTGTCTTGTGTTTATAGATTAAATGTTGGTTTCTATGGGGGAGGGGTGATCACGGGAACAAATATCCCTGACACCCAAACAAAATAATCCCAAATAAAATGGGTGATGTAGTCAATAGTAAAAAGGGAGATAGCTATTCATGGGGAAAATGCATGACCTCACCCTGTGAGAATACACAGCCATTCATCAGCCTGGTACAGCTTTTCTCGCTTACTTGCTTTGAATTGCATGGCTCAGGCCCTTTCCCTTTCCACACAGGGTTAGCTCATTTGATTGCAGACATTAAAGGTTTCTCAAGACTGGACAAATGTAAAGAAAGTTCTCAGTATGCAGAACTTTTCCTTGTGGAAACTTTCAGAGACTTTCTTTGAGAGTAATACACAGCCCTTAACCCTTTATTTCCCTTTCATCTTTCTTATTTGTTATTTCTGCCTTTGGTCTCAGGAAAACTTAATGTTAGTATAGCTGGGAAAGTGGTCTCTGTGACCAACAGAAACGTATTATAGGAATAATGTAGAGAATGATCTAAAAATATTCTTGTAAGCAGGCTAGGTTATAATTTTCAATTGTGGTTCTTGCTTAAATCTTTGAGGGCTATCGGCCCATCTCCCGATTCTCAGAAAGCCCCTTAATTTAACCAAGTAGCTATAAACAACTGCCCCTAAAACTGCAACCAAATTGTTTGTGCTGTGTTATGTATCTAAGGAAACAAATGTAGACATCTAGGATTACATTATTAGTTTCTGTGGAGACATGAGCACTTCAAAGATTTTTTTTTTTTTTTTCAGAATCTAGCAATGCTATGTCACCCAGGAGCCAAGGCCTCCTGTGGTGAAAGTTTCAGGCCCCTGGCTGCTGCTCCTGCCCTCAGCCCCTGTGCTCTAGTTCGGTCCAGATATTTGGTTTCTTCAGTATAGGGGGCCGGGGCAGATATCTGCTGCATTTGTTCCACTAGAGATTCACAATTTTAAATGGCCGCTAAAACTCCACAGAGTAAAACAACATGATTTTGACCAATCTGACCGCTTTCTATTATGTCACATCAGTCATTGCCAGTGTGAACTGAACGGTGTCCTGGTGCCTGATAGAGCGTAGCTCCCAGGCCCTCTCTCCTGGGAATCAAGAGGGCTGATCCCGGGATCTTTGTGATATTAGGTAGCCCAGCAGCCCAAGGCTGTGCTTTAAAAAGTAGGCAGTTCACATCACGGTGTCGCCAAATCGGGGGAGTACAAACCAAGTCAGCCCGCCAGACTATCCCAACATGCTTTCATTGGAGGTAATTTAACAATCTCTAAAGGAATCATGGCATTGTGGCTCAAGGTCTGCTGCATCAGCCCTGGGCAGCAAATATAGCACTAGCTCTCCAAAACTTTAGGAACCTCTCCAAACAGTCTGCTAGCAAGAAGTGTCTAAGAAGAGTAGTCCTGAAAAGGAACTTGTTAACAACTCCTTGTTTGCTTTTTCTGATGACTGCAATGGAGAAAGAAATCTGGTCACAAGCATCTTAGATACGAACCATTGGGCTCAAGCAAGGGGCAGATTTGCCATGCTCCAACCACAGAGCTTCTGAGTGACCGCAGGTGAGCTAGGAGGAAGAATTGCACTAGCCAGTTCATTATTTTTGGCCTGTTTGTGCATGCCTACATGGGCTCAGGGGCCAGAAGAATTGTGTCCACCCATATTCCTGCCCAACTCTTGGCACTGGTTCTGTCGACTTGGCAGGTGACACATTCATCCTGAGAGAATTCTCTTCTCTTGATAGGCACCTTCCATTATTCTCGATCCAGATGGCAAACCCCAGTGAATTCACATAGCATGTGATTTCTCCTGCTCATCCTAGAGTCATTAGTACAAGTGGACTGAATAAGTAGCTCTTCTTTGGTTGTGTGTGAGAGCGTATAGTGTGGCTGTGGCATATGTGTACCTCTGTGTGCCGTATGCACTCTTGTGGAGGACAGAAGTGGATGTTGTATGTCCTACACTATCACTCTCTACCTTAGTCCCTTGGGACAGGACTGTAACTGAACTTGGAGATAAGCTGGCAGCCACCAACCCCCAGCAATCTTGTTTCTGCCTCCCAATGTGCTTGGGTCATGGCTTACTTTGTAAATCAGTATGGGTATTCATATTCAGGTTGTCACACTAATACAGTAAGAACTCTAACCCATTAAATTGTCTTTCCATCCCCTGAATGTAAATATCCTTAGGTCTTTTCTAAAATGATTTGACCAACCAATCAACTGCACACTATCAAGTAATATTTTTTCAATTCAAACTCAGAGTCTTCTCCAAAGCAGATGAATATAAATAATCAGTTCCAAATGTAGTAGCTACTACCTACTATTGTGAAATAAATATTATTTTCAGTATAATATCCACACAATAAAATTCTCATATCAGGGGCTGGTGAGATGGCTCAGCGGGCAAGAGCACCTGACTGCTCTTCCGAAGGTGATAAGTTCAAATCCCAGCATCCACATGGTGGCTAACAACCATCCGTAACGAGATCTGGCGCCCTCTTCTGGAGTGTCTGAAGACAGCTACAGTGTACTTAGATATAATAAATAAAAAATAAATCTTAAAAAAATTCTCATATCAAAGGCAATGGTAAATGACGTGTCAGAGCAGGTTTGTTTTATAGTGAAACTGAGCACAGTGTGCCACAGATTTCCTTATGGTTGTTCAACTGTTAGCAAGATAGCCCTCCGGTAGAGATGTTCATCCGGAAGGAAGGGATACATCTGTAGACACAGGAAGTTTTTGTGATGACTTTGTAAATATTCCTTAATTTTGTAAAAAATATAGATTGATTGGAAATTACAAATCTAGAATATACAGTGTTTCCTTTACCAGGTTTTTCTGAATAGTTAAATTTTATGCAATTGTGATACAGTATAGAAAAAATTAAAAGTTGACATTAATTTTAGTGCCATCATTATTTCATTAGTTGTAGATTTCATTTAGAACTCTCCTGTAATTAGGAAGATATCTTCCAGTATAGTCCTTGATAATATCACTCACACTAGCTCTTCCCTTCATGACTATAGTCCCTGACACCCACTACTCTGTTATTTGAATGTATATTGCTCTTTACCACAAGAAGGTTTTATAAATAGAATCATGCATTTTATCTGACAAGTGGCCTTTATCACTCAATGTAATAGAGAATCTAATTTGGCTTTGTTCTTTATTTATTACAAAATAATATTTCTATTTCTATTTATTTTGTATTGAGTTTATAAGAGACTCCTTATATCAAATTTTGTACCAAACAGGGCTAATATACATGAATGATGAATTAAGAATATTGAAAACAGAAAAGCATAGTGTATTAACCTTAGTGGCTGGTTAGCCGCATCACTATGGTTACGCTTCACAGTTGGCTCTGAAAGCCCTGGCACCCAGAAAGAAGAGACAACATGATAAATGACACAGCTCTCATTAGAGAGGAGGAAGCCTGCCAGTGCCTAAATGGAGAGAACTTTCTTGCTGGTGTTAAATGTAGAAGGATAACTCATCAGAGGTTTTCCACAGACCATATTGATGTGATGGATAACATTCTCCAGTATTTCTACAGAAGATGAAAACAGGGATGCTACTTTGCAGGCTATTTTTCCTTAAGGGTGTCATCACTCAGAAAGAAAATTGCTAATAAAAAGTAACTTTGTGAAGCCCAAACAGCAAGACATGTTACAAGCCCAGCATCTCAAAGTTGTTTGAAGAAGTCTGATAAAGGGGCTTTTAAGGTCACTACTGTGAGTTACTGCACAGATCTCTGTTGATAACCCTTCCTATCCTGTTTATAGGTAACTGAGGCCATAGACTTAGACATACAGAATGCATTGAAAATGGTGTTTTCCATCAAGATGTTGAGTCTGCCTTCATATGTATATGTTTCTGTTGCATATATTTGTAGTAGTGAAACTACTGGATCAGAGATGGTGTATAGCAGATGTGATGTTTCCAGAGTGACCCACCAAATTTCATCCCACTAGAAACAAGAAAGCAGAAGGGTGAACTGTTTGGAGAAAGGGAATTGATAGGAGGGAAATTGGGAACTGGAGAGATGGTTTATGGTAGAGTATCTGAGTTTAGTTGACAGCACCACAACTACCCATATCTTTAGCTCCAGCTTTTCTTCTACCATTTCTTCTAGGGCAAATCTGGCCCCAGAATTTTCTTTAAAAATTCCTTCTGCATATAGATTGTTTTTGATTTGGATGAACACACACACACACACACACACACACACACACACACACACACACACATTACATACATATGTGTACTATATATATTTAGCATATATGTAATATATGCATGCATATAAACATATAAACTTTTAGCCTAGTATACAAATTAAGAATAGAATTCTTAAATATTAATGTAAATGAGGGAAAAAACAAGATGGTAGAGCTAGCTTTCAAACATTGGGCATGAGTGGGTGTACTGGCTAGGTTTGTGTCAACTTGACACAGCTGGAGTTATCACAGAGAAAGGAGCTTCAGTTGGGGAAATGCCTCCATGAGATCTAGCTGTGAGGCATTTTCTCAATTAGTGATCAAGAGCCTCTTGTGGGTGGGACCATCTCTGGGCTGGTAGTCTTAGGTTCTATAAGAGAGCAGGCTGAGCAAGGCAGTAAAGAACATCCCTCCATGGCTTCTGCATCAGCTCCTGCTTGAGTTCCAGTCCTGACTTCCTTTGGTGATGAACAACTGTATGGAAGTGTAAGCCAAATAAACCTTTTCCTCCCCAACTTGCTTCTTGGTCATGATGTTTGTGCAGGAATAGAAACCCTGACTAAGACAGTGGGCTTCATAGGAAAGATAATATGCAATTTTGGAGGCTTGCTTTTGCTAATTTCTCCACTCTAATTTATTATGGTCCTTGGGGTGGTATCTAGAACAGTAAGACAAGAGAAGGAGGTAATGGTCACACAGATAAAAGAAGTTAAATTGTCTTTTCATAGACAGTAAGATAATAGTCTCAAAGACTCCAATGTGTAGAAAGCACATTCAGCTCAGTAGGAGGACAGAAAATCAACATATAGCAGTCAGTAGCTTTCCTATAACAAGTATGCTAAAAAAGAAAATAGGGAAATAGTACCATTCATGATAGGATTTTTAAAAATACTTAGTTGGAAATAAACCTAACCATGACTGTCAAATAGCCGTATGATAAATTTTTAAGATAATAGAAAAAGGGATAAGAAGATGAATGTAACTCTAATACTCAAACTGGTATAATTAATATAGCAAGAATGGTTGTATTACCAAAAGCTATATGAAAAATCAGTGTAATTCCTATTAAAATTTCAATGGCATCATCATAGAAATAAGAAAACAGTACTGAAAATCAATGTGGAAATAGATCACATACCAGACAACCAAACATCCCTGGGCATAAGAACAATTGTGGAAGTACTATCATTAAAAACTGATATTAAATTATAATGCAGAGACTTGCAAACCAGGATACTAATAGCATAAACCAAACATGTATGTGGTGATTTGACTGAAAGTCTCCCCCACAGGCTCATAGAGTTTTATTATTTAAAAGGACTAGAGAATGTAGCCTAATTAGAATAGGTGTGGCCTTGTGGAAGGAAGTGTGTCACTGGTGGTGGACTCTGAGGTTTTAGAATCTCAAGCCAGACCCAGTTGCTCTCTCTTTCTGTTGCCTGCTGATCTGGATGTGGAACTTTTGGCTCCTCTGCAAGCACCATATCTGCCTCTTTGCCACCAGGCTTGCTGTCATGATGCTAATGGACTAAATCTCTGAACTGCAAGGCACCTCCAATTAAATGTTTTCTATTATAAGAGGTAATGTGGTCTTGGTGACTCTTCAGAGCAATATTACCCCAGGCTAAGACAATGGCAATTGAATAGACGTCAAAAAATAAATCAATAAGACTTTGGGTAACCAGATTTTTATCAAAGATGCCCAAAGCATATATAGGAGAAAAGACAGTATCTTCAGCAAAAGGTGATGGAAAAACTGGATATTCCTGTCTAGAAGACAGAAACCAAATCCATGTTTCCTTGCCTATTGCCTACAATTCCAAAAATGTAGTCAAGGTGAATCAAAAGCCTGAATGCAAAAATTGAAACTCTGAAATTGTCAGAAATAAAAAAGTCAGAAAACAACTCAGCATGTTAGCATAAATAGGATTTTTAGCAAAACACTCTAATAAACAAATTAATAGTATCAAGATCTGACAAATTACAAAGCTTCTGCACGGCACCTTATATAAATAATTGAGTAAAGAAACAACCTAAAAAATAGGAGAAAGATCTAGGCTAGGTGGATATTCAACAGAGAATATATGCATAGAATATATTTAAAAACTAAATATCAAAATTGTAAACATCCAATTGATAAGTGCACCAATAAAATGGACAGACAATTCTTAAGAGATAAAATCCAGATGGCCAACAAGTATGAAAAATATTCAGCACTCTTAGCTGTGAAGAAAATGCAAATTGAAACTGATATTCCATCTCTCATCCCTCAGAATAGTTGTCATAAAGGAAATAAATAATAAAATATGCTGGAAAGGATGTAGGAAAAAGGGACTCTTTAAAAAATGGGTGATGGGTATGGGAACCAGTCCAGTCATTATGGAAATTAATATGGTGCTGCTTAAAAAGAAATCTAAAGCTTGAGTTACCATGTGGCTTAGTCATACCAATTCCGGGAAATTATCCAAAAAAATTCTTAATCAACCTACCATAGACAGACATTTTACACCGTTGTTATCTCAATGCTATATAAAAACAAAATTGGGGAATCAGGATAGATGTCTGTCAAAAGATGAATGTATACAAAACAATGGAATATCTGTGTGTGTGTATAAATTTTATTCACTCATAAAAATAAGTTAGTTATTTAACAAATTAGTGTAACTAAAGATCATCATAATAAGTAAAGTAAGCTAGACTCAAAATGACAAATATAATACATTTTCTTCCATTTGTAGATATTGTTAGATTTTATACTGTACATAAAATCATACATGTATATAGTATTGTACACCATATATGTCAGATATATAATATATGAAACCAGAAATGAGATAAGGGGGAGAAAGTGGACAAGAAAATTGGAGGAACAATTTCTGAGGTAATATGTCAAAATACATGTATTTAATACACTTGAAGAAAATTATTTTATGGAACTCGAAACTTTGCACAGTGTGTAAAAGCCAATGAAAGTTTTCGCGTAAATTTTGTATATTTCCTTTATATACAGTGTTTTATTTGTGTAAAAAAATGATGTAGTTATATTGCTCTTTAGCTCTTTATGTTTCTCAGCCATGTTACTCTCTCTACTGAGACTGAATATCTTAAATTTGTTTAATTATTGTGGAAGTTTTGTTTTGTAAATTTTTATTATCTTGCATCCATGTTTAAAATTAAAATTTTGTTATTGGTTGTCCATTTTCTCACCAACCAGGGGTTTTTAATCTATAACATTTATTCATATAACACCTTTAATTTGTAATATTTGGTTCAAATATTACTTTCCCCTTTATAATTTCAATTGCTGTAAGCCAACTTATCTTAATGTACCTCATATAGAGTTTAGAGTATCTGAAATGTAAAACTGAGAATTTTGTAAAAGATAATTTATTCTTCAATTTCTGATCTATTGATCCATTTTATTTCAGTCCAGTATTTTTATGTTGAGCAAGTTTCTAAATCTCTTCTTTAGACATTACTACAAGTCTAAAGGTTCTAACTTTGATATAGCCAGTTTGCAGATTATTTTATTTTTACCCACTCTGGTGACATGATCCTTTCCACTTTGTTTCCTATGAATGTATTCTTTAACATTCCTTTCAATGAGGACCTATGGCCTTAGATTCTCTTAGTCTGGAATTTAATTTTCCAATATCCCGAGTCTTAGTATTTAATAGATAAACATTACAACTGGGTCAAAATACTCTTCCTATGTTTATATAATTCTAGTTTTTTCTAAAGTCTATTCATATTTCTAGTTTTTAATGACCTAATACCAGAGGTATTCTATTTCGTCAAATATTGGTAGATCTAATGTTCAGGGTACCACATCCATTGTGATTTAGCAGCATCATGCATAAACATCATCTTAAAGAATAATAATGTTAAGGAAAGCGATAAAAGCCCATCAAGGAAATCCTCCTTCTGATCAAGAGAATAGAACCTGGCCTTGGGAGCCCTGACATTCATGATGGGCATGTCAATAACCAGCTAAGGGTCTGACCTAGGAAGGCAGGCTCACTATGAGTCATGCTAATGGCACAGGTGGAATAACTCTCCTTCAGTGAGATACTGAATTCCTTCTCAGAATTCCTAACCCACATCATAGTCCCTATGGACATAATGAGCTTTGGGTAGCCATTCTGATATGAACGTCAGAAGAGCACAAGTTTTTTTCTCTCTCTTTTTTTTTTTTCTGTCTTATTTTTTTATGAGGGGAGATGCTGGCCAGAACCGAAGTCCTTCTTCTATATCTACCTTCATGCCAGCCTAAACATTGTGGCTTCTTTTCATCACTCTTCCTTTTTTTTTTTCCAGATAGCTGTTGATATATATATATAGATTGCTTGTCATAGGCATTTGTTTGTTTGTTTGTTTATACCTAAGAAAATTGTCCTTGACCTTCAGTTTGAATCTATTCTTAAATTCTTTCATTAACTTCTCTAAGAAGTCCAAGGGGACTTTGCTTTTCCTTGTATTCATACTGACTTAAGTTTCATTAATTTTTTTCAACCCTTTGTAAAAAAAAAAAAAAAAAAAAAAAAAAAAAGTCTGAGGCTCCTTCAGAAGCTTTGGCAGCAACTTTGGGGAAATAATTGGCTGAATCCTGTCAAAAATTATTATCTAAATGATAATATTGTGATCATTCCATACAAATAGTTGTAAAGAACAATTGAACAAAGAACTGTTTTCCCTGGTATACTTTTCAAGTAGTGACAGTTGAACACTCTACAAAGGGTACAATGACTAGAACTGTACCATAATTACTATTTTAAAATTTGACCATTTGTTAAGTAAAGAAGTATGGACAAAAGAGTATACTGAGGGACACACTGTGACATATTACATCTTCCACGAGGATATTTTGTTTGTTTGGATGGTTGGTTTTGTTTTCTTTGGTTGTGTGGTAGCAATGGCAGGGGGCAGGTACAGAGGCATGGGGCAATAAGTGGGATTGGGGTGCATGTTGTATTATAAAGAATCAATAAAAAGTTAAATAAAAGATTTTAAAATCTGGAATCCTTTAAGATTCATAGGAAAAAAAAAACCCACGTCATTAGTATTGGCATTTATACACAAAATGAGCCCAAATTGAACCCTGTCTCTATAAACACACTTCAAGAATGGAACCATATATCATTGGACGATTGGTTGGAAAAGATACTTACATGTTGAAGGGAAACTGATGGGTAACAGGGAACATTCCAGTACCAGAATGTTTAACTACCTTTGAAATATGAAACTGCTGAAGATGTTGACAGAATCTTCAAGGATACAAACTCTTTTCCTGTTTTATTAGAAAGGAAATGGGGCATATCAGGCCAGTTAAGAGTGGGAAGATCAAAAGTAGAAGAAAGAGTAATGATACACATAAACACCCCCCATGTACTTCATTATCTTTCATCATCAGTTAAGTCATTCAGAACTATGTACTGAGTGCCTGGAAGTATGTCCTGGATTTCTCTAGTAGTGTGGATTATAAAAACTAATCAGAGTGACTCTCTGCCGAAATGAATTTATGATATATAAGTAGCCTGTCTTTTAATAGTGTGATAAACAATATACCAAGTGGATTATGATGAGGAATAGTATCAAAACAAAGAGATTATCCAAATAATAGCACCATCGACTAACCTTAAATGATTAAGGTTAGAAATGTATGATTCTCCCAAGGGTATGCAAACCCTGTTGTGGGAGGACATTTCTGCTTATCCATGGTATTGATATCATGACTATTATATACAGAGTGTATTATGGTTGATGCTCATTAGCTTTCCTGATTGTTGGGGTATGTTAAGCTTTGACTCAAGACAATTCTTTCTTTAATGTGTTCTAGTGAAACCAAAATGTTGGACACCCAATAGTTAGTAGTTTGTGTGACTCTAGGTAGAAAGCTTTTCTGTGAAGATGTTAGTGTTAGCTGCTAGCAAACACTAGGAACATCAGCAATTCTGTCTTGTTCTCTCATTTCAGAATATAAAGGCATGCTCCCTTTGTTTCAGGCTTTCTGCACAGAGATCTGTCCATGGCAACAGTGCTAACCATATCAACCAAAATGCCCCAGTGATCTGGACATTATGTGTCTCTCTGGAAATGTGCATACTTGCATATAGTTCCAGGATGGAAGCGTTCTTACTGCATTGTTCATCCCCTGCTGCTCCCCAGACATCCACCCCCTCTTAGCTGCCAAGTAAATCCTACTAAGGAGATGAAAGCAGGATTCCAACACTGAGCCTGGGAGAGTACATCAAAGCAAATGTCACCTTGTTTCCCTGATGACAACTCTGATCTGGTCACACAGCCTGCCCTTCTTTTTCTCACGTCTACAGCTACACGTGTTCTTCATGAATATTTTACTCAGCTCTTTTACACTCTCAATTTGAGGTCGTGATTGAAGTTAGCTGACTCTAAACGTTTCTACTAAAAATCAAATGTGTTCATGAATCCCCGTGCAGTTAGCTCCTTGCATCCCTCTGGGGCATCCCTACCCCAAAGCTGGCAGCAATTTCTCTCTTTTTTCTCCCACACAATGGAGCAACACTTTTAAGAAATACAGTTTTAATGAAAAATGTACGAAAGCTGTAAAATGAACATACAATCACAAGGAAATATTGCTAACTAATGTGTCATTATTTTTATACTCTTCAAAATTCTTCTGTGGATATGTGTGGTATGTACAGCCTCAGCGGGTACCACAGGCATGGTAAGTTGAGGCCTGTTTTCCTCATTCATACTGTTTCTCTTTCTTTACATATGGCCTTCCCAGACCAAGTCCCTGGTGGGAAAGAAACAGTCTGAGTTTCATTCATGCACCTGTCCCAGTTACCCTGGTTTTGCTTGTTTGACTAGATAGCTCCAATCTGTAACACGTAGCTAACTTTCAGCAAAAGCAGTATTTTTTTTAATTACTATAAATTCAGGAGCTTCAAATAGCACATCTATTACATCACTCCTCTATGAGGCATGAGATCTAAATATGGTATATGTAAAATCTCTGCTAAGAATCTCACTAAGGTGAAGTGAAGATGGACATTGCAATAGTGAGGTCACCTGAATTTGTAGACTGACTCCAATGTCATTGTCAGCAGAAAATATCTCACTAATGTTTAGGAAGCTCAGGCAGCATCTCTCTCCTTTCCTTCTGCTGTTGACCAGCCACAGATTGCAGCAACTACAGGACGCTACAGTTCCTTGTCATGTGTCCCCTACAGAACATCTTACAGTATAAGTTTGTTTACTATTTCTTGGTTTTGGACAACCAGCCTAAAAGTGCCTGTTTCTCTGTATATTTAAAGAGTCTCTGCTGTTAAAGGGCCCTTGCAACGATCTCAAGTCCATCCAGGAAACCTTCTAATCTCAAGATTCACTGACTTATAACCTTATTTATACTTGTCAAATACCTTCATAGCAGAATGAAGATTTCTGCACTGGTTGGTTAGAGGGTTGTGTAGAAGGAGTGCTCCTTACAACAATGAGGAAACTACCTGAGTATTATAACCACCACAGTTAAGTTTACTGTAAAATAAACAAAAAGCTTCAAAATCATTTATAGTGAGTTTTCAAGCATTTTGGAAAAGATTCAAAATGTCTATTCATGTGGGCACTTGTTCACATAAGTTTTGCGAAAATAATATATTTTATTTATCTTAAAAGAACTTCCACTCCCCATCAAATTATCTCTATTTTATTTGAACATGCTTTTTTGGAGTATTATCTGAAAAGCAGTAAAGATAAGTATTTTAATTTTTCTGCAGTGGTGTTTTGTGTAGTCCTGGTCACTTCTGGGCAGCAGTGAGAAGGAGTTTTCAGAAAATTTTCAGCTCTCTAAGCCCAGTCTCCTGCAAAGGCTACACTAACAAACAAAATATATTATAAAGACTTATTGAAATTAAATGATAAACACTTTTTTAAAAGTGTGTAATGACAGTAGATTAAAAAAAATTCTTTACCGAAAAACAAATGTAGAACTATAAGTAGAGCATATATTTTTCTTCATTGCCTGACCAATGAAGAACGATAACAAGGACAACCAATGAAATAAGTAAAAGTGACTCTCATGTGTCAAATCAAGTTGTAGGCATACTACATTATAGCAAACGTGATCATTTCTCTGAGAGGAGACACAGCTTTAATAAAATTAATTAATAGTTTTCTTGGATTTCTTTGTTGGTCTAATTATTGAAGAGAAATGGGTAATGTAAGTAAAATTATTCATGATTTTATATAAATTGCTGCTATGGCTAGAAAGCAATAAAACAAGAACAAGATGGATAATTAATATCCAATAGATAACAAACATGAAAGACACTTTGGAAAGGTCCAGGTCTTTAAATATGATATTTGAAAATGTGATGTCAGATTTATAATTTTATATTAAAGCTGGAAGAAACCCTGAAAAAAAAGTGTGTGATAGTTTGAACAAGGTGGTCCCCCATTGGCTCTGATGTCTGAGTAGTTAGTCCCCAGTTGGTAGCATATTTTGGTAAGGAATTGGAGCCTTGGGATTGTTGCATAGAGATGTCCCTGAGAGAAGGCTTTGGGGATTTCTATAAGAACCATAGTTCTCTGTTCATTGAATCCACCTTGAGCTCTACACTTCCTGAGCATGCTACCATGCCTGCTACCTGTGGCCTGCTGTCTTGATTTTCCTGCCACAAAACTCTATTTATCTCTTTGAAGTAATAAGCCCAAATAAACCCTTTCTTCTCTAAGTTTCCTTATACATAATGTTTTATTACAGTGATAGAAACATAACTAAAACATTTCATTTTAAAATTAAAACCAGACCAAAGAGTGACTACAAAGATTAACAGGATTTTAAAATAGCAAATGGTGTTTCCAATTATTTTCTTTTGAAGAGATGCCCACAGGGTATGTAAATATTATTTTTAAAAACTCATTATTTTAATATATGGATATTACATTTGCGAGTTTGTCATTGCAAAATTTGTAATTTTCTGATTTTAGTGTAAATAAGTGTTAGCATTAGTTCCTAACTGTCTTCAATATGACATTTAATTTTAGAATAAATCACCCATAGTATGAAAGCCCTGGATACCCACCCCAGTCCATGCTGTTTACTGTGTCTCAAGCTCCTTATGAGGTATCATATATCTGTTTGTGTAGACACAAACAAATTCCCTCATCTTTTCTTTTTGGGGTGCACAAGACCCTGAGTGTTCCTTATTCCTACCAGCCCTATGGCTTCATTTGTGGGAAGGGACAGAGGCAATCAATGATAGTGGTCACTCAGAACATTAAGGTTCATATCTAACAAGATAGGATTGAATGTGACTTGAAACATAGACTAATTTCTTTCCAGGTAAAATATAGTACTTAAAAATTAACTTATTAGTTAATTAAACAATAAGTATATAATAATATATGAATTATATATTAATATATCATGCATAATTATAAGTGTCATATATGTTATATTATGTATGTCATATGTGTTATACATGCTATAATTATCATAATTATATACTTGTTAATTATATTATTATACATCATATGTAATTATAATTATATAATAATATTATAGATTTATACATTACAGGTAAATATATAAAAGATATATAATTATACCATATAACATATATAATTATATATAGTATTATAAATATATAATTATATAAAGTATATATAAATAATAAATATATAATTATTCAACTAGCAGTCATACAATATTGAAGTATACAATTCAGTGATATGTAGTATATTTATAGTGGTTTATGGTTCCATATAATTCTAAAATATATTAGTAAATTTCTGTATTTCAGTGGGATAAAATGTTCACAGAAATTATCTGCTCTCGGGATAAAATGTCCATTACATTTAGGTTTCTTTCATCACTTCTAGACAAGACGGGTGTTCATAAATACAGACTCAAGTCCTATGCCCAAACTACCAGACAAATGGATTGAACTATTTACTGGGGTGGCTTTCTTGTTAACCATGGCAAAATGTCCCCTTCTGAAAATAGGCTTCTGAGACCCAGGGTGAATTCACCAGGGCTCTAGTGTGATCCCTCTGTAGAAAGACTTCTGTGTCTTTTAAAATTTTGTGGTTCATCACAAATTGCCAAAAATCTAGCCCACAGAGCTATTCATCAGCTCAAAATGATTTCAAGTCCCCCCCACCCCCACCCCCGTTAAAGCTTTGGATGTTCTGTGTGACTCCTTATGTTAATACTGTATGTGTTACTGGGATTTCTGCTCATACGAAACAAAGCACATTCATAAAATCTAGATTTCACACAAAGATCATTTTTTCTTCAACACTGCATTTAAATCGATGCATTCTTTTTCCTCTGTATTCCCGAAAATCAGATAGGGAGACTGGATGGATCCATTACTGAAGGGAATTTAACTGAGCAAAGGGAATTTAACTGAGCCTTAGTAAAAATTAATTTAGATGTGTGTGGTTTTTGTAAAACATGCAATCTGTTGTGTTTGATCTTGTCCTTGGAAGCAGGAGCAGAAGTAGTTCGTGCACAAACACACTAAATGAATATGTGTTTATGCAAGCAAATAAATGACCCTTTTCTATTCCCTTTTCTACTGAACCCTCCTCTGCCTCCACGTTAGTCCATGGATACTGGGTGGAGTTCACCTCACTACCAGGCACAAGCCTGTTATATGTAACTCTAAAACAGTTATTTACTGTATGATTTTCAGGGAGAAAATGCAGTTTTCTTCTTTTCTATAGTTCATCTTGTAGAATTAGTTTTATGTATAAAATGTATGGCTTGGGAAAATTGGAAGACTGGATGCATATATACTCTTTAGGATCTTGTGTATGGATCTTTTATGATCCATAAAAGCTATATAATTAAGCATGGAATTCATGCTGAGCATAGGCTATATTATAACCAGGATGGAAACAGCGCAACTAACTGAAGAGGTTGGTAGAAGACATAGTTGAGCTGGCCAGAGCAAAGTTGC
>LR753680.1:0-121282 GCA_902729485.2 Mus minutoides
GACCTAAGTCATAAAGAGAGCTACAGGATTTCAGTCTTCCTAGAGTTTTGCACCTGCTGGGGAGGTCTTTGAGTGATCAGCTGCCTCGAGTCACGCATGCTTCCATGAGTAACTCCTCACCCATATCCTTGTGAGACACTCCAGGAAGCTCATTGTTTCTCCTAGTTAGAGTTTAGTAATATTACTTTGATCTTGTTCCCATCTGGAGAGAGAAGATATTTGCTGATGTCTCCCCAAGAAAATTGTCATATAACACCATCTACTTCACCACAATCACTTGTGGCTATCCTCCCCTAATGCCACACTTAAAAATGATTCCCTTAACCGGGCACCATGCACTTTGGAAAACTCTGGTCAAAGAAAGGAACATGACTTTTCTTTGTTCATTTGATTCCTGTTCTCCTGCATGAAATGAAAAAAATTCTGTCAGTTTCTGCCCAGAAATTCAAAGTAACTGCCATTTTCTCTAATGGCTTCCCGCCTAGGATCATGATAGCTAGTTCTCAAATGGAATGTTGTTGTATCAATCCAATAAAGCTTTGGAGGTCCCAGTCTTTCAATTCTTTTGTGTACGTATGGGAGACTTTAAAGTCAATTTATGCCTCAGAAAATCCTAAAAGCAACTCATCACAAAAGCACTTCTGTTTAAGCATTGACCAAGATAATTTACACAAACTGCTGTATAGCCTATAGATCATTCACTAAATGGAAGAATCACATCACATTGGTGCCTGAAAATACTTAAAAACTTGAAACAATGATTGTTAATTTTAACTGAGTATGTCTTCCTGACAAATCCCAGACAAATTAATCCATAACTAAGAAATGGAAGAGTCTCAATTTAAAGACAAGTAGCTGTTAATCATTAAAGGGAACAGGTACCCTTAGCAGAAAATTCCTATATTAATATGCCTTCAAAGTATCTCATTCTTCTTCTCAGCTCAAATATCTTGAGGAAAACTGAGCATGTCAAAAGGCATTCCTGGCTGCTCTATTTGTTATGCAAATTGAGTGTATCCAAATATGCTAACTATTTACTATTTTAGCTTGTCAAACATACTTGATGACCCTAAATTGAGCATCCAAAGGATGTGCCTGTCCCTAAAGTGTTTGAATATGTATAAATTTACCCAGTAAAATCCCCATGTTTAATTTCTTGAAGAAGATGTTGCTTTGAATATGATCCCATCCTCTCCTGACCTGATGCAGATAATAAATTCTTCATTTCTACTTTATTATAATCCATACTTTATTAGGCTTTGTACTCACTGAGATTTGAGCTCATAGAACTTGGTTACAAGAGTCTGACCTAAGTATTTATATTTTTAGAACTAACATGAGCTTTATTTGTATCCTCCTGTCCTAATTCATACATTAATTTTCAAAATGCCCCTACTCAGGATATAAGTGTATTTGGGTAAAGGTCTCTAATGCTGAAATAAAACCAAGAAATTGAGTGGAAAATGTTGCTTTTATTCCCAGCACTCAAGAGGCTGAGGCAGGAGGATGGGAAATTCCAGACCATCCAGGGCTATATATAAGTGTTCTGTCTCAAAAAACTCAATTAAGAAGTAATCAGGTAAAACTTTAGAGCCTTTTGTGGGTACATAATTTAAGAGATGCCCTTCTAAGAAGGGGTAAAAAGCAGTGGGATTGTGCTCAAACAAAATGTAAGGCCACATGAGGACACATCTCTCTGCACAATAAGCAGAATGGCTCCATGATCCATGAAAAAAAAACCAAACATTTCAACAACTGCATCTTGAACTTCCACATTCCACATTGTAAAAAATTTATTTTACATTGCTTAAGGTCCTCAGCATGTGTTATTTTACCACAATATGCCTTTCAAATGAATATAGTACATGAATTAAATACTAATCTGGTTCTTCTAGACTCTAGAATCTAGAGAGTTCGAAAATACAGACTGTATCCAAAGCTAGCCATTCCAGTTACACAACACACTAAAGTCAATAAAAAAATATTGCATCAGCAAGCTTCATTTAACACTAAAAGCCAAAACAAACACATTCCTCCCACTTAATTAGTATTGTGTGGACTCTCTTCCTACTCTGAATACTATCTGTCAGTATTCTTTTCTTTTTTTCCCCACAATTTTTATTAGATATTTTCTTCATTTATATTTCAAATGATATCCAAGAAGTCCCCTATAACCTCCCCACCCCGCACCCTGCTCCCCTACCCACTCAACCCACTTTTTGGCCCTGGTGTTCCCCTGTACTAGGGAATATAAAGTTTGCTAGAACCAAGGGGCCTCTCTTCCCAATGATGGCCAGCTCAGCCATCTTCTACTACATATGCTCTGTGGGTACTGATTAGTTCATATTGGTGTTCCACCTATAGGGTTGCAGACCTCTTCAACTATTGGGAACTTTCTCTATTTCTCCTGTATTGGGGACCCTGTGTCCCATCCTATAGATGACTGTGAGCATCCACTTCTGTATTTGCCAGGCACTGGCAAATCCTCATAGGAGACAGCTATATCAGAGTCTTTTCAGCAAAATCTTGCTGGCATATGCAATAGTGTCTGCGTTTGTTGGAGGATTATGGGATGGACCCCCAGGTGGGGCATGCTCTGGATGGTCCATCCTTTCATCTTAGCTCCAAACTTTGTCTCTGCAACTCCTTCCATGGATGCTTTATTCCCTATTCTAGGGAGGATTGAAGTATCCATGCATTGGTCTTCCTTCTTGATTTTCTTGTGATTTAGAAGATGTATCTTGGGTATTCTAGGTTTCTGGGCTAATATACACTTATCAGTGAGTGCATCTCAAGTGCCTTCTTTTGTGATTTGGATACCTCACTCAGGATGATATCCTCCAGATGCAGCCATTTGCCAAAGAGTTTCATAAATTCATTGTTTTTAATAGCTGAGTAGTACTCCATTGTGTAAATGTACCACATTTTCTGTATCCATTCCTCTGTTTTGGAACATCTGGGTTGTTTCCAGCTTCTGGCTATTATGAATAGGGCTGCTATAAACATAGTGAAGCATGTGTCCTTATTACCAGTTGGAACATCTTCCAGGTATATGCCCAGGAGAGGTATTGCTGGATCCTCCAGTAGTACTATGTCCAGTGTTTTGAGGAACTGCCAGACTGATTTCCAGAATGGTTGTAGCAGCTTGCAATTCCACCAGCAATGAAGGACTGTTCCTCTTTCTCCACAACCTTGCCAGCATCTGCTGTCACCTGAATTTTTTATTCTAGCCATTCTGACTGGTATGAGATGGAATCTAAGGGTTGTTTTGATATGCATTTCCCTGAAAATTAAGGATGTTGAACATTTTTCAAGTGCTTCTCAGCCCTTCAGATATCCTCAGTTGAGAATTCTTTGATGAGCTCTATACCCCATGTCTTTAATGGAGTTATTTGAAATTCAGGAGTTCAGCTTCTTGAGCTCTTTGTATATATTGGATATTAGACCCCTATCAGATTTAGGATTGGTAAAAATTCTTTCCTAATCAGTTAGTGGCCTTTTTGTCTTATTGACAGTATCTTTTACCCTACAGAAACTTTGCAATTTTATGAGGTCCCATTTGTCAATTCTTGATCTTAAAGCACAGGCCATTGCTATTCTGTTTAGGAATTTTTCCCCTGTGCCCATATCTTTGACGGTTTTCCCCACTTTCTCCTCTATAAATTTCAGTATCTCTGGTTTTATGTGGAGTTCTTTGATCCATTTAGACTTGAGCTTTGTACAAGAAGATAAGAATGGATCAATTTGTATTCTTCTACATGATAACTGCCAGTTGTGCCAGCACCATTTGTTGAAAATGCTGGGTTTTTTTTTTCCACTGGATGGTTTTAGCTCCCTTTTCAAAGATCAAGTAACCATAGGTGTTTGGGTTCATTCCTGGGTCTTCAATTCTATTCCATTGATCTACCTGTCGTTCACTGTACCAGTACCATGCAGTTTTTATCACAATAGCTCTGTAGTACAGCTTGAAGTCAGGCATGGTGATTCCCCCAGAAGTTCTTTTATTGTTGAGAATAGTTTTTGCTATCCTAGGTTTTTTGTTTTTCCAGATGAATTTGCAAATTTCCCTTTCTAACTCTGTGAAGAATTAAGTTGGAATTTTGATGGGGATTGTATTGAATCTATAGATAGCTTTCATCAAGATAGCCATTTTTACTATGTTAATCCTGCCAATCCATGAGCATGAGAGATTTTTCCATCTTCTGAGATCGTCTTCAATTTCTTTCTTCAGAGACTTGAAGTTCTTGTCATACATATCATTCACTTCCTTAGTTAGAATCACACCAAGGTATTTTATATAACTTGTGACTATTGTGAAGGGTATTGTTTTCCTAATTTCTTTCTCAGCCTGTTTATCCTTTATGTAGAGAAAGGCAACTGATTTGCTTGAGTTAATTTTATACCCAGCTACTGCACTAAAGCTGTTTATCAGGTTTGGGAGTTCTCTGGTGTAATTTTTAGGCTCACTTATAAATACTATCATATCATCTACAAATAGTAAAAGTTTCACTTCTTCCTTTCCAATTTGGTGTCAAATTGCTCTGGCTAGGACTTCAAGTACTATGTTGAATAGGTAGGGAGAAAGTGGGCAGCCTTGTCTAGTCCCTGATTTTAGTGGTATTGCTTCCAGTTCTCTCCATTTACTTTGATGTTGGCTACTTGTTTGCTGTTTATTGCTTTTATTATGTTTAGGTATGGGCCTTGAATTCCTGATCTTTCCATGTCTTATACCATGAATAGGTGTTGGATTTTGTCAAATGCTTTCTCAGCATCTAAGGAGATGATCATGTGGTTTTTGTCTTTGATTTTGTTTATATAGTAAATTATGTTGATGGATTTTCGTATATTAAACCATCCCTGCATCCCTAGGATAAAGCCTACTTGGTCATGTTGGATGATCCCTTTGATGTGTTCTTGGATTCAGTTTACTAGGATTTTATTGAGTATTTTTGCACAAACATTCATAAGGGAAATTGGTTTGAAGTTTTCTTTCTTTGTTGGATCTTTGTGTGGTTTAGGTATCAGAGTAATTGTGGCTTCATAGAATGAATTGATTAGAGTACCTTCTGTTTCTAGTTTGTGGAATAATTTGAGTAGAGTTGGAATTAGGTCTTCTTTGAAGGTCTGAAAGAACTCTGCACTAAACCTGTCTGGTCCTGGGCTTCTTTTGGTTGAGAGACTATTAATGACTGCTTCTACTTCTTTTGGGGAATTGGGACTGCTAAGATCATTAATCTGATACTGATTTAACTTTGGTACCTAGTATCTGTCTAGGAAGTTGTTCATTTCATCCAGGTTTTCCAGTTTTGTTGAGGATAGCCTTTTATAGTGGGATCTGATGATGTTTTCGATTTCCTCAGGATCTGTTGTTATGTCTCCTTGTTCATTTCTGATTTTGGTAATTAGTATACTATCCCTGTTCCCTCTAGTTAGACTGGCTAAGGGTTTATCTATCTTGTTGATTTTCTCAAAGAACCATTTCCTGGTTTGGTTCCTTCTTTGAATAGTTCTTTTAGTTTTCCCTTGTTTGATTTCAGCCCTGAGTTTGATTATTTCCTGCTGTCTATTCCTCTTGGGTGAATTTGCTTCATTTTGTTCTAGAGACTCTAAGTGTGTTGTCAGGCTGCTAGTGTATGCTCTCTCTAGTTTCTTTTTGGAGGCACTCCAGGCTATGAGTTTTCCTCTTAGGACTGTTTTCATTGTGTCCCAAAAGTTTGGGTATGTTGTGGTTTCATTTTCATTAAATTCTAAAAAGTCTTTAATTTCTTTCTTTACTTCTTCCTTGACCAAGGAATCATTGAGTAGAATATTGTTCAGTTTCCACATGAATGTTGGCTTGCTGTTATTGAAGATCAGCCTTAGTCCATGGTGATCTGTTAGGATGCATGGGATAATTTCAATATTTTTGTATCTGTTGAGGCCTGTTTTGTGGCCAATTATATGGTCAATTTTCAAGAAGGTACCATGAGGTACTGAAAAGAAACCTTTTGTTTTAGGATAAAATGTTTTTTAGATATCTGTTAAATCTATTTGTTTCATAACTTCTGTAGTGTCCATGTGTCTCTGTTTATTTTCTGTTTCCAGGATCTGTCCATTGGTGAGAGTGGGGTGTTGAAGTCTCCTACTATTATTGTGTGAGGTGCAATGTGCCCTTTGAGCTTTACTTCAGTTTTTTTAATGAATGTGGCTGCACTTGTATTCAGAGCATAAATATTCACAATTGAGAGTTCATCTTGGTTGATTTTACCTTTGATGAGTATGAAATGCCACTCCTTGTCTTTTTTGAAAACTTTGGGTTGGAAATCAATTTTATTTGGTATTAAAATGGCTACTCCAACTTGTTTCTTCCAACCGATTGCTTGGAAATTTGTTTTCCAGCCTTTCACTCTGAGGTAGTGTCTGTCTTTTTTTTTTTTTTTTTTTTTTTTTTTTTTTTTTTTTTTTTTTTTTTTTTTTTTTTCCTGAGGTGTGTTTCCTGTAAGCAGCAAAATGTTGGGTCCTGTTTGTATAGCCAGCTTGTTAGTCTATGTCTTTTTATTGGGGAATTGAGTCCATTGATGTTAAGAGATATTAAGGAAAAGTAATAGTTGTTTCCTGTCATTTTTGTTGTTAGAGTTGGGATTCTGTTCTTGTGGCTATCTTCTTTTAGGTTAGTTGAAGGATTACATTCTTGCTTTTTCTAGGGTATAGTTTCTGTTCCTTATATTGGTGTTTTTCCATTATTATCCTTTGAAGGGCTGGATTTGTGGAAAGATATTGTGTGAATTCGATTTTCTCATAGAATACTTTGGTTTCTCCATTTATGGTAATTAAGCGTTTTGCTGGTTATAGTAACCTGGGCTGGTATTTGTGTTCTCTTAGTGTCTGTATAACATCTGTCCAGGGTCTTCTGGCTTTCATAGTCTCTGGTGTTAAGTCTGTACTAATTCTAATAGGCCTGCCTTTATATGTTACTTGACCTCTTTCCCTTAGTGCTTTTAATAATCTGTATTTATTTAGTACATTTGTTGTTTGATTATTATGTGTTGTGAGGAATTTCTTTTCTGGTCCAGTCTATTTGGAGTTCTGTAGGCTTCTTGTATGTTCATGTGCATCTCATTCTTTAGGTATGGGAATTTGTCCTGGATTTCCTGGATGTTTTGAGTTAGGATCTTTTTGCATTTTGCATTTTCTTTGATTGTTGTGTCCATGATCCCTGTGAAATCTTCTGCACCTGAGATTCTCTCTTCCATCTCTTGTAGTCTGTTGCTGATGCTCATATCTATGGTTCCTGATTTCTTTCCTACAGTTTCTGTCTCCAGAGTTATCTCCTTTTGGATTATCTTTATTGTTTCTACTTCCATTTTTAGATCCTGGATGGTTTTGTTCAATTCCATCACCTGTTTGGTATTGTTTTCCTGTAACTCTCTAAGGGATTTTTGTGTTTCCTCTTTAAATGCTTCTAGTTGTTTATGTGTGTTTTCTTGTGATTCTTTCTTAAAGTCCTCCATCATCATCATGAGAAGTGACTTTCAATCCATGTCTTGCTTTTCTGGTGTGATGGTGTATCTAGGACTTGCCATAGTGGGAGAGTTTGATTCTGATGATACCAAGTAACCTTGGTTTCTGTTGCTTCTCTTCTTATGCTTGCCTCCTGCCATCTGATTATCTCAAGTGCTTGCTGTTCTCAATATATCTGATTGGAGCCTGTCCTTCTTATAATCCCAGTTGATTCTGGACTCCTCAGAGTCCAGCTTTCACTGTGATCCTTTGATTGTGGGCTCTTGTGAACCTGATATTCTGGGTGTGTCTGAGTTCTTGGCATTCAAGTTCCACTGAGACAATGAAATACTGGTGTGACCCATCTCCTGTTATCCTGGGATACTGTTGTCCTAAGATCCTGGGCGAGTTACAGTGCCTGGGAGTGGTGTCTCCTTTGAGGAGAGTGGAGATGTCTGGTCAGTGGTCCCAAGAATATGTTGAGAGTCCTCTAGGGATGGTGGGGGTGTCTGCCGACCCAGCGCCCAAGGTGACCAGGTGCTGGTGCTGACCTGAGGGACTTGTGCTCCTGGTCTGGCTGATTTTCTGCTTCCCTAATGCTGTCTCAGGTCCTGCGTGATTGGATTGGAACAGAAGCTATGTTCCACTCAGCAGTGGTCCCAAGATCTTATGGAGAGTCCTCTAGGGACCGTGGGGGTGTCTTCTTTTAGTTTTGTTAAAGAATTATTTTCTTACTTTTTCTAGAGTGTAATTTCCATCATTGTGTTGGTGTTTTCCCTTTATTATTCTTTGAAGGGCTGGACTTGTGGAAAGATACTGTGTGAATTTAGTTTTATCATGGAATACTTTGATTTCCCCATCTATGGTAATTGAGAGTTTTGCTGGGTATAGTAGCATGGGCTAGCATTTGTGTTCTCTTAGTGTCTGTATAACATCTGTCCAGGATCTTCTGGCTTTCATACTCTCTGGTGTTAAGTCTGTAGTAATTCTAATAGGCCTGCCTTTGTATGTTACTTGACCTTTTTCCCATACTGCTTTTAATATTCTGTCTTTATTTAGTGCATTTGTTGTTCTGATTATTATGTGTCCGGACGAATTTCTTTTCTGGCCCAGTCTATTTGGAGTTGTCTAGGCTTCTTGTATGATCATGGGCATCTCTTCTTTTAGGTCTGGGATGTTTTCTTCTATAATTTTGTTGAAGATATTTGCTGGCCCTTTAATTTGAAAAATCTTCATTCTCATCTACTCCTATTATCCGTAGGTTTACTCTTCTCATTGTGTCCTGGATGTTTTGAGAAGGCCTAATTCCAATTTTCCTCAAACTATTCCACAAAATAGAAACAGAAGGTACTCTACACAATTCATTCAATGAGCCACAATTACTTTGATACCTAAACCACATAAAGACGCAACAAAGAAAGAGAACTTCACACCAATTTCCCTTATGAATATCAATGCAAAAATACTTAATAGAATTCTTGCAAACCGAATACAAGAACACATCAAAACTATCATCCATTATGACCAAGTAGGCTTCATCCCAGGAATGCAGGAATGGTTTAATATACAGAAATCCATCAACATAATCCACTATATAAACAAACTCAAAGACAAAAACCACATGATCATCTTGTTAGATGTTGAGAAAGCATTTGACAAAATCCAACACCCATTCATGATAAAAGTCTTGGAAAGATCAGGAATTCAAGGCCCATACCTAAAGATAATAAAAGCAATCCAGAGCAAACCAGTAGCCAACATCAAATTAAATGGAGAGAAACTTGAAGCAATCCCACTAAAATCAAGAACTACACAAAGCTGTCCATGTTCTTCCTACATATTCAATATAGTATTTGAAGTCCTAGCCACAGTAATTTGACAACAAAAGGAGATCAAGAGGATACGAATTGTAAAGGAAGAAGTCAAAATGTCACAATTTGCAGATGATATGATAGTATATATAAGTGACGCTAAAAATACCATCAGAGAACTCCTAAACCTGATAAACAGCTTCAGTGCAGTAGTTCCATATAAAATTAACTCAAACAAATTAGTAGCAATTCTCTAGACAAAGGATAAACTGCCTGAGAAAGAAATTAGGGAAACAACACCCTTCACAATAGTCAAAAGTAATATAAAATACCTTAGTGTGACTCTAACTAAGGAACTGAAAGATCTATGTGATAAGAACTTCAAGTCTCTGAAGAAAGAAATCAAGGAATATCTCAGAAGATGGAAAGATCTCCCATGCTCATGGATTGGCAGAGTTAATATAGTAAAAATGGCTATCTCGGTTAAAGCAATCTATAGATTCAAAGCAATCCCCATCAAAATTCCAAATCAATTCTTCACAGAGTTAGAAAGGGCAATTTGCAAATTCATCTGAAAAAACAAAAAAACCTAGGATAGCAAAAACTATTATCAACAATAAAAGAACCTCTGGTAGAATCACCATACCTGGCCTCAATCTGTACTGCAGAGCAATTGTGATAAAAACTGCATGGTACTGGTTCAGCAACAGACAGGTAGATTAATGGAATAGAATTAAAGACCCAGAAATGAACCCACAAACCTATAGTCACTTGTTCTTTGACAAGGGAGCTAAAACCATCCAGTGGAAAGAAGACAGCATTTTCAACAAATGGTGCTGGCTTAACTGGCAGTTATCATGTAGAAGAATACAAATTGATCCATTCTTATCTGCTTGTACAAAGCTCAAGTCTGAGTGGATCAAAGAACTCCACATAAAACCAGAGACACTAAAACTTATAGAGGAGAAAGAAAAAAGCCTAGAAGATATGGGCACAGTGGAAAGACCAGAACACCAATGGCTGGTGCTGTAAGATCAAGAATTGACCAATGCAACCTCATAATATTGCAAAGCTTCTGCAAGGTAAAAGATACTGTCATAAGACAAAAAGTCTACCAACAGATTGGGAAAGGATCTTTACCAAACCTAAATCCCATAGGGGACTAATATCCAATATATACAAAGAACTCAGGAAGCTGGACTCCAGAAAATCAAATAACCCCATTAAAAAATGGGATAGAGAGCTAAACAAGGAATTCTCAACTGAGGAATACTAAATGGCTGAGAAGCACCTGAAAAAAATGTTCAGCATCCTTAATCATCAGGGAAATGCAAATCAAAATAACACTGAGATTCCACTTCACACCTGTCAGAATGGCTAAGATCAAAAATTCAGGTGACAGCAGATGCTGGCGAGGATGTGGAGAAAGAAGAGCACTCCTTCATTGTTGGTAGGATTGCAAACTGGTACAACCACTCTGAAAATCAGTCTGGCAGTTCCTCAGAAAACTGGACATAGTACTATTGCTAGATCCAGCAATACCATTCCTGGGCATATACCCAGAAGATGTTCCAACTGGTAATAAGGACACATGCTCCAATATGTTCATAGCAGCCTTATTTATAATAGCCAGAAGCTGGAAAGAACGAAGATGTCCATCAACAGAGGAATGGATACAGAAAATGTGGTACATTTATAGAATGGAGGACTACTTAGCAATTAAAAACAATGAATTTATGAAATTCTTAGGCAAATGGATGCATCTGAAGCATATCATCCTGAGTGAGTTAACCCAATCACAAAAGAACACACATGATATGTACTCACTGATAAGCAGATATTGGTCCAGAAACTTAGAATACCCAAAATACGATTTGCAAAACACATGAGACTCAAGTAGAGGGAAGACCAAAGTGTGGATGCTTCGTTCCTTCTTAAAATGGGGAACAAAATACCCATGGAAGGAGTTACAGAGACAAAGTTCAGAGCCGAGATGGAAGGACCATCCAGAAACTGCCCCACCTGGGAATCCATCCCATATACAACCACCAAACCCAGACACTATTGCATATGCTGGCAAGATTTTGCTGACAGGACCCTGATATAGCTGTCTCTTGTGAGGCTATGCCAGTGCCTGGCAAATACAGAAGTGGATGCTCACAGTTATCTATAGGATGGAACACAGAACCCCCAATGAAGGAGCTAGAGAAAGTACCCAAGCAGCAAAAGGGGTCTGCAACCTTATAGGAAGAACAACAATATGAACTAATCAGTACTCCCAGAGTTTGTTTCTCTAGTTGCATATGTAGCAGAGGGTGGCCTACTAGAAGATGGCCATCAATGGGAAGAGAGGCTCCTTGGTCTTGAGAAGATTATATGTCCCAGTACAGTGGAATGCCAGGGCCAGGAAGTGGGAGTGGGTGGGTTGGGGAGCAGGGCAGGGGGGAGAGTATAGGGGACTTTTGGGATATGATTTGAAATATATATGAAGAAAATATCTAATAAAAATTGTTAACTCAAAAGAAAAGCATCTTCAATAAAGGGTGCTGGTCTAACTGGCTGTCTGTATGTAGAAGAATGAAAATAGACCCATATTTGTCACCTTGTACAAAGCTGATGTCCACGTGGATGAAAGACCTCAACATAAAACCTGATACATTGAATCTAATAGAAGAGAAAGTGGGAAAGAGCCTTGAACTCATTGGCACAGGGGGAAATTTCCTAAAGAGAACTCCAATGGCTCATGCTCTAAGATCAAGAATTGATAAATGGGACCTCATGAAACTGGAAAGATTCTGTAAGGCAAAGGACATAGTCAATAAGAAGAATCAGCAACCTACAGATTGGGATAAAAATCTTCACTAACCCCATATCTGATAGAGGGTATATATACAAAATAAATAAAGAACTCAAGTTAATCACCAAAAACAACAACAACAACTTACCAAAATGGGGAATAGAACTAAACTGAGAATTTACAACTGTGAAACCTTGAATGGCTGAGAAACAACTAAAAAAATATACAAAGTCCTTAGTGATCAGAGAAACGCAAATCAAAACTACCCTGAGATTCCACCTTAACCCAATCAGAATGGCTAAGATCAGGTGACAACACATGTTGGAGAGGATGTGGAGATAGAGGAACACTCCTCCATTGTTGGTGGGATTACAAACTGGTACAACCACTCTGGAAATGAATCTGGAAGTTCTTCAGAAAATTAGAAATAGATCTCCCTGAAGACCCAGCTATACCACTCTTGAGAATATACCCAAAAGTTCCTGTACCATGCCACAGGGGCACATGTTCCACTATGTTCATAGTGGCCTTATTTGTGATAGCCAGATGCTGGAAAAAACATAGATATCCCAGGACAGAAGAAATGGATACAGAAAATGTGGTTCATTTGTACAATGGAGTACTACTCAGCTTTTAAGAATGAGTACATCCTGAGTTTTGCAGACAAATGAATAGAACTAGAAAATATCATCCTGAGTGAGGTAACTCAGACACAAAAGGATGTGCATGGTATGTACTCACTAATAAGTGGATATTAGCCCCCACCCCCAAAAAAGTACAGAATACCCAAGATACAGTCCACAAAACTTAAAAAGTTCAAAAAGCTGAAGTCCCCAAGTGAGGACACCTCAGTCCCACTTGGGAGAGAGAAGAAAGCAATCACTAGTAGGGAGGGAGGGAGGGAGAGACCTGGGAGGGAAAGTGGACGGCGTCATGGGGGATGAGGGGATGAGGGGAACCTGATCTGGTATTGGGTGAGGGAAAAAGACTGAAGCCCTGAGGGCCAGTAGAAAGAATGGAAAGTGATAAGCCCCTGAAATAGGAGGTTGGGGGACTCTCCAGAATGCAACGGAGACCTGGGAGGTGAGAGACTCTCAGGATTCAAAAGGCTGGAACACAGGACTCCCAAGGTAGGAGCTAGAGAAAGTACCCAAGGAGCGGAAGGGGTCTTCAACCCTCTAGGTGGAAGAATAACATGAACTAACTAGTTCCCCCTGCGCTCATGTCTCTAGCTGCATATATGGAAGAAGATGGCCTAGTTGGCCATCATTGGGAGGAGAGGCCCCTTGGTCATACAGACTCTATACGCCCCAGAACTGGGGAATGCCAGGGCCATTACGTGGGAGGGGGTGGGTAGGGGAGCAGGGCGGGGACGCGGGAGGGTAAAGGAAAATTTCTGGATAACATGTGAAATGTAAATGAAGAAAATATCTAATAAAGAGAGAAAAAATGATAATATTGGAATAACTAGAAAAAAAAAAACAAAAACAAAACAAAAGGGGGGACCTTAGATGAAATGCTCGACAGTAGGGAGAGGAAACTTATAGAGCCTACCTCCAGCAGGAAGATGGGACATCAAGTAAGGGTCGGGGTTTCCATCCCACAGTCATATATCTGATAGGTCAATTTTTTAAAATCTCCAGACACTACCAGCATTCAGGAGTCAGAGTTAGGCCAATCTCTATGGGTTTGGGCCTGTTCTACGTGATAAGGTCCAGCCCAGCCAGAACTACATAGCGAATCTATTTCAAAGGAAATGGAAAACAAACATATCACTGTTTCATGAAACTTGCTTAATTAAGATCAGCTTTTCAGCTTTTGGTCGTAAGAGAAGGCTAGTCCAATTCCAGACAGGTTGATCTATCACAGCTCTTTAAACTTTTGACTGAGTGATATGGTGTTGACATCTTAAATGTTTAGCCCACATTCATAGCTACCCTAGGATACTTGTGGCCTATGAGCCATAGGATGGTCTTGCCTGAGTGTCCAAATTTTCTAATTTGATTTTATGATTCTAGCATATTTCCAATTTTTTATTTAGTTCTAGGGTCCAATGTATTCTCCTAAATGGTTGAGTTTTCTTCTTTCTTTATTAAGTTCTCCTTTTTACCTCCAGGTTGGGCTATATGATCCAATGGAACATTCCATGCTACGCCAAGACTGCATAATAAACAATTTCTACAGAAAAGTCAAAAATTAATAAACAAAGAATTATCCCTTCAAATGTACATGACCACTAGTAGGAATTACACAAGGCAGAGATTACTATTGATTTTATTTGAATCTGGCTTCTCATGAGAGTTATGAAAAATGGAAGAAATATAAATTTTTGAAATAAAATAACTGGAGATTTGATTTTGCATGTTTTCCTTTCATTTTGACTTCTGCTTCTCACTTTACTCCCATTAGTCTCCTTTTGATGGAGTTTATGTTGACAAATTAGTACATTTATAATATTTCTTGTGATCTTTATAATCGTACAATAATTCTCACACACATGTACACACACACTCACACACACACACACACACACACACACACACACACACACACACACACACACACATATATATATATATATATATATATATATATATATATATATATATATATATATATATATATACCATACCTCATAACCATTAGTTCCTAAATGAAATTACATTTATTGAACTCTTTTTGTTTTTTTTAATCCATGGATACCCTGTGGCAACCCTTTTAGGTAAATTCTTCTACCACTAACCCACTCCTTTTAATGGCTGTCTAATATTACATGCTATGAAAGGAACATCTGTTATTTACCTTTGCCACTCTGAAAAGCATTCATTTGTGCTTGCAATTCTTGGCCACTGTAAACAAATCCATAAACATAAATCTTCATAGACTGGCATTTTTATTTCCATGAGGTATATTCCTAGCAAAAATATTGCAGTTTTGAAGGTTACATATATTTTTCATTTTAACGGATGTTGCCAGATTCCTTTCCAAAGACAAACAAACAAAAATACTCAAAACAAAACAATCCGAATATTTCAAATTAGGAAGAAGTAAAAGCTGCCCTTAAGCCTAAATACTGTTTTCAACTCTCCATAAGCTTTTCTATATAATCAAAGAGATGGTTATGTAAATAAATAATTAATCACAACACTCACAGATTTCACTTTGACAGCTCTGCTAGCTGAACCAGCCCTTTCTTGATGTGCTTGAAAGAAACATGGGGAAATGGGAGGAGGGGCAGGCAGAATGCAGGAAAATCTCTTCTCACACTTAAGAGAGGCAGGTGACAGTTGACATCTTCATAAAGCAAATAGCAAATAGACTTCCTTCACGTTGTGTACATCTGAAGGGCTGTCATCTAATAGGCAGCTGTACTGAAGTATGCTCATGACATCTGCTTCTAAAAAGGCTTGCCAGAGAGCTATTTCTGAGACTCTGCTCTGAAAATCTCCAAGGCTCTTGCTAATGCTATGGTTCTGAAAATGCTAAAGAGCCATTAAATCATATTTATGTCAATGGCAGCTCTTCAGACCTTGGTTAATTCTTTTCATGGCAGCAAAGAGGAAAAAGGAAAAAAACAAACCTGCGTTTGGCAGAGGTACATCCCCAGTTTCCACACTGTGCCAACGAGCCTGACTCGCAGCATTCACCAAGTCATTCAGCTGCTACAGCCCACCTCAGTGCAGCTCAGCAGATGGTGAAAACAGTGTCTAAAGCAACTGGGGCCATTTTAGACTTCAGGAAACGTAGCAGGTGCTGCAGGTCCCCAAATGATGCCCAACTTTGCTTTCCCAGTATCTTTTTTTTCTTGATGTGTATGCTATTTTCTCCTTTGAGTTTGCCTCACTACGCACTTAACATGATGGTAGTATATGTCAATGGACTGGAGAAGAGGTTATAAATGAGAAGGGATGATTGCATTGCAATTAAGGAGAATACTTCTGGGTATCTTTGCAAAATGCTGAGAGAATGCCATGTTAACAAATTTTCTTTTTGGAGCTTACACTATTTCTTTTTGTGAATGCATAATTCTATCTTTCTATGAATCTAGGATTTGACTTGAAAGAAATCTCCGAGGAGTTAGGATCAGAGATATTTTAATGAGTAGCTACAGGAAAGTTTGAGCAAGTAATGTTAGCGAAATTAAAGTCAGAATTAAGTTTATGTAACTTAATTATATAAGTCTGATTGCAGCTTCTTGAATTACTGTCCCTCAGTAGGACTCAACCAAGAGACACTATTTCACTATTCTTTTCCTTTCCTTCTCTCTCATTTCAAACCTTCACTGCTCGGAAACTCCATTTTTCTGCTTCACATTAATTTAACATTATTCAAGATGTTGTACTTGGGTCTCAGTGCTCACTGTTCTGTGAAATTTCCTAGGGTAACTTAATGTGATCTCTTGTTGGCAATACCCAGATGCTGATCATTGCCAGGGCTTTTGTTCCAGATCCATTTAACGGATTGACAAATTCATATCACTGACTCTCAGCTTTCACCAACACCCCATCCCTACACCCAAGCTAACATTGTTTCCAGAATCAGTAATTATGGAGAATTACACCCATGTTCCTCTTCCAGTATCTATGCAAAAAACATGGGAGTTAGTCTACATTTTTCCCTTCCTCCAAGAAAAGATTTAAGTGTACTATTGAAATGCCTCTGAATTTTTTATCTACTTTTGATTTCTTTTCTGCTTGTTCAGATGTCCAAGTTCCCATTCTTACATGGATTGTACTACTGTAACTCTCAACTTGACATTTGTTTCTGATCTGTCCTTTTGTTTGCTAATACCAAGTATCTCTATACTTCAGTCACATTGAACTACATGTCTTCCTTTAAATTCCTATTTGTTTTACAATTCTATGTCATATATTTTGCCTAGAGTCGTTCTCATAAGCAGGCTTATTATTCTAAGGGTTGTACCATTACAGCCACTAGCTCTACATACTGGAATTAGGCTGAGTCCACATGGGTTCTAGGGAAAGAAATCCTAATTAATGCCTCAATTGATAAACATACTAGTTGTGTGGTCTGAGGCAAATGTTCTCATTGCCTCCTGTATCTATGTGTTCTTATACACAGTATGGAAATAATATTGTTCTTTATAGATTGAGATTAGTGTAGACCAAAATAATATAATGTAAAAGATATTTAGAACAAAGCATACCACCTAAAGCTGCTTGAATTACCATACCTTAGTCACCATAACAGAATAAATGAGAAATGTAACTTTAAAAGGAGGTTTATTTTGTCTCTTGTTTGAGAGGCTTAAACTCATAGTCAGCTCACTCTGTTGATCTGGATTTATGGCAAGACAGACCAGAATAGTGAGAAAGCCATAACAGAGCAGAGATACTCATTTTTTTGGTAGACAAAATTCAGAGAGATGAGAATGTGATACAAGATAAAGGTTTCAAAGACAAGTTCCTGCAGTAAGGCTACAACTCCTAATAGTTCATCTATTTGAGGATCCATTAAGGTATTAATATCTTAATAAACTCAGAGCCCTCCTGATACAATTACCTCTCAAGGGTCTATCAGCTGGCAATCAACTCTTTAACACAGAAGCATTTCCAAGATATTTGTTTTAATTCAACCCTAATACTGTTGAATTAGCAGTATTGTAAAGATTGAAAGTTAGAATTACCAATTTGCAATCCCACCAGCAGTGAAGGAGTGTTCCTCTTTTCCTACATCCTCTCCAGCATGTGCTGCCACTTGAGATTTTGACTTTAGGCATTCTGATTAGTGAAAGTTAGAATCTCAGGGTCATTTTGATTTGCATTTCCCTGATGACTAAGGATATTGAACATTTCTTTAAGTGCTTCTTGGCCGCTTGAGATTCCTCTGTTGAGAATTCTCTGTTTAGTTCTGTATGCCATTTTTTGATAGGGTTATTTGGCTTTTGAGTTCTTTATTTTGGATATTAGTCCTTTGTCAGATGTAGGGTTAGTGAAGATCTTTTCCCGATCTGTAGGATGCCAATTTGTCCTATTGATGGTGTTCTTTGCCTTACAAAAGATTTTCATTTTCATGAGGTCCTGTTTTTCAATTGTTGATCTTAGAGCCCGAGCCACTGGTGTTCTATTGAGAAAAATTTCCCCTTTGTTGATGCATTCTAGCCTCTATCCCAGTTTCTCTTTTATTAGATTCAGTATATCTGGTTTTATGTTGATCCACTTGGACTTAAGCTTTGTGCAAGGTGATAAATAATGGACCTATTTTCATTCTTCTACACTCACAGCACCATTTATTGAAGATGCTTTCAGGCTGGAGATATGGCTCAGTGGTTAAGAGCACTGACTGTTCTTCCAGAGGTCCTGAGTTCAATTTCCAGCAACCACATGGTGGCTCAATGCCAACTATAATGGGTTCTGATGCAATTCTGGTGTGTCTGAAGATGGTGACAATGAATATATATATATATATATATATATATATATATATATATATATATATATAATAAATCTTAAAGAAGAAAGAAGAGGAGGAAGAGGAGGAGCAGACTATGCTTTCTTTTTTATTCCATGGTATGATTTTGGCTTCTTTGTCAAAGATCAAGTGTCCATAAGTGTGTGGGTTTATTTATGCACCTTCAATTACATTTCACTGATTGACCTCTCTGTTTTTGTACCAGTACCATGCAGTCTTTATCACTATAACTCTGTAGTACAGCTTGAGGTCAGGGATGGAGATTTTCTCCAGAAGTTCATTTATTGTTGAGAACTTTTTTCACTATCTTGGCTTTTTTTTTTTTAATCTTTCCATACAATGTTGAGAATTGCTCTTTCTATATCTGAAGAATTGAGTTGGAATTTTGATGAGAATTGCATTGAATCTGTAGATTGCTTTTGGTAAGATGGCCATTTCACTATGCTACTCCTACCAATCCAGGAACATGTTAATCTGGCACTTCCTCAGAAAATTGGAAATAATTCTACCTGAAACCCAGCTATACTACTCCTGGGCATGTAACCAAAAGATGTTTTAACTAGCAGTCTTATTCATATAACAACCCAGATGTCTCTCAACTGAGGAACTGATACAGAAAATGTGGTTCATTTACACAGTGGAATACTATTCAACTAATAAAAATGAGGACATCATGAACTTTTCAGGCAAATTGATGGAACTAGAAAATATTGTCCTGAGTATGGTAACCCAGAGCCCAAAAACAAAAATGTATGGTATGTACTCACTGATAAGTGGATATTAGCTAAAAAGTACAGAATATTCAGGATACAACCCACAGACTCTAACAAGTTAAAAAGAAGGAAGGTCCTAGTGGGAATTCTTTAATCCCATTTATAAGGGGGAACAAAATAATCTCAAGAGGCAAAGGAAGGAAGGGACATGAGTGGATGAGAGGCAAGGGGGAAGGGGGTTCAGATCAGGTATGCAGGGCAGGAAAGACGCCTGGAGGACTAGGAAATTGAAGAAAATATGCAGCTTCTGGGGATCCAAAGGGATTCTGTAGAAAGTCCCAGAGATCTGGGATGTAAAAAACTCCCAGGACTCAGTGGAGGTGACCTCACCTGAAATGCCCAACAGTGGGGAGATGGAACCTGAAGAGATCACCTCCAGTAGATATACAGGACACCAAGTAAAGGGACAGGGTTACCAACCCACTGTCAAATTTTCTGACACAGCATTGTTCCTGTCTAAAAGAAATGCAATGACAAAAATGGAGCAGAGACTGAAGGAAAGGCTGTCCACTGGAGGTCCAACTTAGGATCCATCTCATGGGTGGGCACCAAAGCCTGACATTATTACTGATGCTATGTTGTGCTTACAGACAGGAGATTAGCATTGCTTTCCTCTGAGAATCTTTTCCAACAGCTGACTGAGAAAGATGCAGATACATACAGCCAATTAATAGAGTGCTAGAGATCCCTATGGAAGAGTTAAGGGGAGGATTGAAGGAGCTGAAAGGGATGGCAACCCTATAGGGAGACCAAAAGTCTCATCTAACCAGGATCCCTGGGAGCTCTCAGAGACTATGCCACCAACCAAAGACAACACATGGGCTGAATCTTGCCCTCCCCTTCACATATGTAGCAGAAAACTGACTTGTCTGGCCTCAGTTGGAGAGGATGCACCTAATGTTGCAGGGACTAGAGGCCCTAGGGAAGGGGATGCCCATGGAGGAGGGGAGAGAGGGCACCCTCTCAGAGGCAAAGGGTAGGGGGAATGGGATAAAGAACTGTGGGAGGGGAAACTGGGAGGGGGACAATGTCCGGAGTGTACATAAATAAATCAATTATTAGTAAGTACATACCATGCATATCCTTTTGGGTCTGAGTTACCTTACTCAAGATAATAGTTTCTAGTTACACCCATTTGCCTGCAAAACCCACTAAGAAGTGGTTGTTAGAAAAAAAAAAAAAAAAGACAGAATACCCAGAATAAAATGCACAAAACTTAAGGTTAACAAGCTGAAAAGCCCAATTGGGGATATCTCAATCCCACTTGAGATGGAGAAGAACGCAATCACAGGGGGCAGAGTGAGGGAGGGACAAGGGTGGGGAAAGAGACAGGGAGGGGAAAGGGGGAACAAGATAACCTCAGGAGGCAGGAGGTGGAGGGACCCTCTAAAATGTACCAGAAACCTGGGGGTGAGAGATGATCAGAACTCAAAGGGAGGGACCTTAGATGAAATGCCCAACAGTGGGGAGAGGGAACTTGTAGAGTCCACCTCCAGTAGAAAGAGGAAGGATGGGTTTATGATCCTGCAGTCAAAACCTCTGACCCAAAATTGTTCTTGTCTTACAGAACCTCAGGGACAAAAATGGAGAAGAGACTGAGGGAAAGGAGGTCCAGTAACTGGCCGAAATTGGGATCTATCTCAAGAGGAAGCTCCAAGGCCTGGCACTATTACTGTTGCTATGGTGTGCTTACAGACAGGAGCCTAGCATGGCTACCCTCCAAGAGGCCCAACAACCAGCTGACTGAGACAGAGTCAGATACTTAAGCCCAACCAAAGGACAGAAGCCAGGGACCCCTGTGGTTGAATTAGGGAAAGGCTGGAAGAAGCTGAGGAGGAAGGCAAGCCCATAGGAAGATCAGCAGTCTCAACTAACCAGGACCCTGAGATCTCTCAGACACTGAGACATCAGCCAGGCAGCATATATTAGCTGATATAAGACCCTGAAACATATATATTAGAGGGCTGCCTGGTCTGGCCTCAGTGAGAGAAGATGTACCTAACCCTCAATAGACTTGAGACCCCATGCAGTAGGGAGGTCTAGTGGGGTAGGGTTGGGAGTCAGGGTTCAGAGGAATGTGATAAGGAACTGACAGATGGCAGACAAGAAGGGGAATAATGACTGGACTGTAAAAAGAGATTAAAGATAATTTTTTAAATAATTAATTACTTTTAAACAAATAAATTTTAAAAATTAAAAAGCAAGGCATCAAAAATATCTCATAACTTGACTAGATTTGTTAATCTGAATGCAAAAAAATTATTATAAAGTCCAGTTCCTCACATCTAATAAATACCATTACAGGTATTAAACAAAAAAGAAAATTAGAATTACCATATGATTCAGCTGTATGATTCCTTGGTGAACACCCAGTAGGTTTCAAATGCTACCATAGACAAACTTTTACATTCATGTTGATTGCTATGCTTTATCTCAAATAATTATGAATTGGGCCAACTTATACACTATCAGCAGATGAATGTGTAAGGAAAATGTAATACATAAACACATTGGAAGTTTTTTCAACTGTAAAGAAAATAAAATCATGATACTTTCTGGAAAATTTAGTGTGTTAAATAAAATAAACCAGACTCAGAAATATAGGTACATATGTTTTTCCTCTTATCTAGATTCTGATGTATTTATGTATATGATGGATTTCTGTATATATAAGTATATGGGAGGTTAGGTCATGGTATTAAACATGAGACTATGAAAAGGGAAGAAGATATCTTAAGAGATGGGAAGAAGGAGTAATTCAATAGATAAGACATGAAAACAGAAGGGTAAACTGCAGGAGAAAAGGAAAGGACAGCAAAAAGCAGGTGGTGAGGGAGGAGATTAAGCAGATATTAACAAAAGCAAAGTATATGTGAAATGCTATAATAAAACATATTACTTTGTATATTAATTCAATAAGCAGTTTAAATAAAGGATCAGACTACTCTTTCCTGAACTCACTGAAGCTCAGCTGCATTCACCTGCATGTCCACTGACAAATGCAGAGCATATAATCTGTGCTCATCTCTCTCTCTCTCTCTCTCTCTCTCTCTCTCTCTGTGTGTGTGTGTGTGTGTGTGTGTGTGTGTGTGTGTGTGCGTGTGTGTGTGTGTGTGTGTGTGTCGAATGGATCAAAACAGTCTTTTTTCAATTTTATGAAATTTATCAAGAATATTCGTGTTTCAAAGGGAGGATATTGTCTTCTTTTGTTTGCTACTATGTTGATAGTAGATGGAAAATATCCTAAGATATTTTATAATTTTATAAAAGGAATGTTACTCAGGGGGAAAAAACATACTGGAAAAATACTCTCTAGCTATTTCTCTAGCCTTTACCCATTATCTTTTCTCTAACATATGCCCTAAACTTATGAATTTCAAACACTATGCCTTGACTTGTCCTCTAGGTAATAATTTATTTTTAAAACATGAATCATGTGCCCCATTCTCTAAATGCCTCATTGCAGAAAATAGTCTTTCCTCTGATCACTGTCTTTCTGTTATTACATAGTTCATATATTACCTAGGAAGAGCGATATTTGAGGCTAATTAACTCTGTACAGGAAGATGAGTGTACTTAGCTCCCCAAAGCATAAGATGACTGCATAATGTGAAAACAGCAATCCCCTGTTGACAGCAGACACTGAAAAGAATTAAGGTTATAGTAAGTGTCCAGAACGTACTCAAGCACAAAGCAGCAAATGTTCACTCAAGTCTAGAGGCCTTTCTACCCTGAATGAGACTCTGGTCCAATTTTATGAAGACATTAATGTTAATGGATATTGCAGGCTGAACCACTTACTCGTTTTTAGATAGCTTATTTGAAGTGCTAAAACCCACTGAACCAAAAGCAGTCTGCAGAACAGAATTTGTCTAATATTAGACATCAGTGTATATAATTAAGGTGTTGATGCTGGACTGTTGGTGTTTATCGCTTTAGCTGCAAAGGAAATAGACCTGGGAATCCAGGCACTAGATTGGATTAATCGTTTACATAAGCGTTATCATGAGGAAACACCTTGTTGGAAAAAAAAAACATCTATTGACTAAAACATTTATGTATTGACCAAAAGCACAGGTCCTAGCATAGTGTATGCTGATCTGCTTAAATCTAAGCTACACGAACTATTTAGGATAGCTTTAAAATTTTCACACTTCAGATGTGCTAAAAGAAAAAGATTCTATTTGGTAGATTTTCAATATATAGTTTTTCTACACATTCTTGCTAACTAATAGTAATGGCTGTGATCATAGGTCATAAGTGTTGTCATGTTTCCACAACATATACACAGCTTCATATCAGAAAATGTCTTTCTTGTAGCCTGGGTAAGACAAAATGGTCAGGGCAGAGACTTTAAAAAGACAGTCTGGCCCTAGAAAATAGCCAGGAGTACCCGTTACTCCAACATAGTAAGTACTGTGGTGTCCAGGGTAGTGATCTCCAACTAGCATCTTCTGTGATTACCAGGTTACAGGGTTTTGGCCCGTTCTTATTTTTGCCAACATCCTCATGAGCATAGAACCTCCACTGGCTTCCAAACTAAGAAAATTCTAACTTCAAGTCCAGTCATTGGTGTGATTCTCAAACTTTTCTCCCAGTTTACATTTGTAGACTTACACTTTCCCACTTCAATTGGCTGAACCCTCTGAAACACCATTATCTCCTTCCCTAACCTCAAGGATAAAGCTGAATCCTGCTCTCAATGATAATGGATTGAATCCAAACTCCATTTTTTTCTATTCTCCCCTGCCTACCACTTTCATAAAACATTATATACTTTAAAGGGACCTTGGTCAACCTCACAGTATCACTAAAACCTCCATCTTCACTCTATTTCTAGGCCCAATTGTACATGTATCTGTTATTCATAACATGTAATTGTTGTCCCAGAGGCTTACTGCTAAATAACCTCACCCTTCTTAGTTCTTTCTGAACTCTAGCCTGCCCCTTCTTATTCTCTGGCTTCAAGTGTATCTGCTGAACTTCGCTAAACTTAACTGAACTACATGAACTCATAAAGCAACTCAACTGCACTGCACTGCGCTGCACTCACTGCACTGCACTCACTGCACTCACTCACTGCACTGACTCCCAGCTGCCTCTGCTGTCCAAACTGACTGATGTGCCTTCACTTTCCCTGTGCTGCTCTTAAGTAGCTTTTCCCCTGAAAGTTGGGCATATTCTATCTTTGACTCATTTGGTCAAATCTTTCTCTGATTTTTCACTTTTGTCTGTGCCTCAATCAGATATATCGTTAGGGATTAAAGTTATGTATTAAAGGATTCCAGCCAGGGGGATTAAAGATACATACTTAGTGTGTGTCTTCATTCCAGCCAGATCACACATACCTAGGGAGTCTTTGGATATAATCAGAGAAGCCATGTTATTGGATTAAACTTCCTCTACACCTACCCTTTTAATCATAGATTCAACCATATTTACTCCAAGAAAGAATTCATCTAAGTCTTAAAAAACAAACATAATCTCAGAGTTACCTACAGTACAGACTAAATAGGCAGTGACCTACCACCCAAGTGGTCAGGTAATGCCCAGATTTCCATTCAGTTTTATTTTTCTTTTCTAGGGATTATTATTTGCAGGAATCTCTCTGGAATAAGAATTCTGACATCAATTAAAGTAGAAGAGAGAAGATGTCAGTGGTAGACTGAGTCCTCCACAGAGTTCCTTGGTACCAGGCCCAGTTTTTATTTTCATTTTATGCTCTAAAGCTGCATGGTGGCCTGAGCGAGCAAACCAAATTTTACGACGTGCAAGTGGCAGACAGAAGGTTATTGGGGCAACAACCCATTGTTTAAGCTATTTCCCAAGGTCATAGCTAAGGAAGCCATGTTTAGCAGACAGGCAGGATAAGCAAAGCTTTAAGTAAATCACTAAATAAATCAATAAATCTGTATCAGTAATTGGTCTTTTTTCCCCCCCTAATTCAGTGGCAATTCTAGTTTGTTATCTGCTGCTATGAGAAAACAATGACCAAACCAACATAGGTAGAAAAGAGTCTACTGCATCTTACAGGTTACTGTTTATCATCAAGGGAAGCTAAGGCAGGAATTCAAGATGTGGATCTGGGGGGGCAGGAGCTAAAGCAGAGACCACAAAGTGTTGCTGTTTGCTACCTTACTTCTAGGCTCACCTTCAGCTACTTTTCTTATACAACCCTACCTTCCCTGCCTAGGAATGGTACTTCCCAGGGCAATCTAATGGAAGCAGGTCTTCAACTGATGTTCTATCTTCCCAAATGTGTCAAGTTGACAACTGAAGCTATTACATTCCATCCCATGTCAACTTTAACATAAACACAGCACTTCAAACCATAGCCTTTCCTTTTTATTCCCAAGATATCTTGTTAATAATAAAATATAAAATACAATAAAATGTGAAAAATTCTTAGTCTTTAAATATGTAAACATTTTAAAAGTTCAAGATCTCTTCAAAGATCCAAAGTTCATTTACTGTAGGCTCCTGTAAAATTAAAAACAAGTTAAATACTTACTTATTCCATGAGTGAAGAACCAGTATATAATTACAATCAAAGCAAATCCAAGCCAAAAATCTAACAATTATAAAATCTCAACTCCTGATATTTAACTGATATTTAGAAATCATCTATGTTCTTCTAGTATATAAAGGTTTCTACAGCCAGGTAAAAATATATAAATTTATATACATATATACATTGTGTGTGTGTGTGTGTGTGTGTGTGTGTGTGTGTGTGTGTGTGTGTGAGTGAGTGAGTGTCCTTGCCATTTCTCTTTGTTGTCAACACCAAAACTAAATAGTATAACTCTGTGGCTTAATATACTTTGCAGAATATATACAGAAAATCAAAGCAGAAACTGCAATATAACCTTCCTCCCCATCTGTTAGCATTAATAGCACCAAGGCAGTTGATGAAGGAGAAAAAGACATTATGATCTTATCTGGCTGTAAATTCTTTAAACTAAAAAAAAAAGGGGGGGGGCTGGTGAGATGGCTCAGCGGGTAAGAGCACCCGACTGCTCTTCCGAAGGTGATAAGTTCAAATCCCAGCAACCACATGGTGGCTCACAACCATCCATAAAGAGATCTGGCTCCCTCTTCTGGAGTGTCTGAAGACATCTACAGTGTACTTACATATAATAAATAAAATAAATCTTTAAAAAAAAAAAAAACAGCCTACCAGATAATATATGCCCAGTAGTATAAAAGTGGTAAGGCTGTGATGAGAGTAACCAACCTCTCTCTAACTAGGCTTGAGATATGCTTTATAAGAGGGAATACATTTCTGCCACTTAAACTCTGATTTAAAAAACTCATGGCTGGGGAAGTGATGGGTCATAAGTATGGGGGAGGGAGTATGTTTATCTAAAATTGAAAAAATATTAAACTGTTTTCTGATTATTTATATTTATACTCACAGACAAATGCTACTCTAAATCTTAATCAGAAATGTAAACTGGTTTAATTAAATAATAAACAGCTTTTAACACAATGTGATAAGCATTGCAGTTGAATAGAAACAAAAACATGTCAATGTAACAACAGCCCTGCAGGGAAAAACAGTTAATACAGGGACACAAAACTATTCAAGGTATGGAAAAATAAGTACTAGCTGTGTACTCAGCCATAAACAAGACTTTTGTACCTCTCCCTATAAGAGTCAAAGAGCATTGCAGAAGAGGGGGCTAAAAGACCATGAGCTGGAAGAATGGCTATGGAGTGCCATTATTTAGGCACTCAGCCATTCTAACAATGAACCCAATGCATTGTATTTGCCTACTGTGAGCCTGCTGAAAAAACAGACCTATCTACCATGGATAGGGGAGGGGCTCCAGAGGCCCTGTCCTCCACCAGTGACATGGGGCCAATGATAGACACTGGGAATGGAGAATCACTGTTGAAAGTTGAGTAACCCCTTGTTAATCCCACCAGGCTAGAACCTTTGGCTCTGAAAACAAAAGAAAAACATAACTATGGAAAAGGAACTTGTAAAGAGGAGGGCAGACTGATAGAAATGGGAAGGAGGTGATAGAAGGAGTAATCTAAATGGACTATACACAGAGAGGAAGATGTCAAAGAGCGAACTTAATTTAAAATGTATCCACTGTTTTTTAATGCCATAACTAGAATGTTGGTAGCAGTACAGTGGAGGAAATTCAGAAAGATATTCACTTTTATTCATTACAACACTAGCTCTTCACATTTTAATGAATTGAATGACTTTGCTGGTATCATGTCAACTAAAAAATATCAAACTTCAATATATGTTCTAACTCCATGAAATCCAACTATTAAAGCTTGGTTACTGGCTATTGTTTCATTGACCATGAAGTGTTTTTTCTTCTGTTCAATTGAAAGCTCATCACATTGTATAAAACTCTGCTTCTCACTCAATTAAACTGGTTTACTTATCATTGTGTGCTCAAACAATGACAGAGTGCTAAACTCACAGTAAGGATGCAATTAATATTTTGAATGAATTAATATTTATTGAGATGTTTTTAGAGCTGTTTTAGGCTCATAGCAAATTTTACCAGGTAATTCAGCATAATTTGCATATTATAGCACATTATGCAAACCATGTAGTTTTGTTTTTTTTTCAACTTTTATTAGATATTTTCTTCATTAAACCATGTAGTTTTTAACAAGGTTAGCTAAATGTGGAATATTCTATAGTTGTAGATGAATATATAATGGCATGTGTCTAGTATTATGATAACATACACAGTAGCTTCTGCACCCTGGCTCTACACTACACTCTATTTCTTTATTCCTTTTTTCTCAATCCTGGAAACCATGGACATTTTAAGTGTTTCATAGCTTCATATTCCACAATGCCATAGATTCATGGACTATGAGCCTTTTACAGATTGGCTGTTTAACTTAGTAATATAAATGTAAGGTTCTTCATAGCTTGATAGCTCATTTATTTTTAGCATTGAATAATTCTTTATCCAGCTATACTACCACTTATTTATCCATTTATCTACTGAAGGACATCTTGATTGCTTCCAAGTATGGCAATTATGAATAGATCTGCTATAAACATTCATGTGCAGGGTTTTATTTGGACATAAGTCTTAAAATCCTTTGGAATGTGTTTACAGGGGCATATGATGTGTGTGTGTGAGTGTGTGTGTGTGTGTGTGTGTGTGTGTATGTGTATGTGTATGTGTATGTGTATGTGTATGTGTATGTGTATGTGTATGTGTATGTGTAAGAGACTCCCAATATGTCTTTCAAGTAGCTTGTCATTTTTCATTCTTTCCAGCAATGAGTAAGTGTTGCTCCAAATTCTGGTCAGCATTTATTGTTCTCAGAATTATGGATTTGAATCATTCTGATTTGTATGTAGTAGCATCTGACTATTGTTTAATTTGTATATTTTTAATGATGGGTGTTATACGGCATCTCTTCTTATGCTAAGCTTTCATCTGCATAGCTCATTTGGTGACCTGTTTGATAATATTTGACTCTTTATCTCTTCTTTTTTTCTCCTCCTCTCCTCGTTGTTGTTATTATTGTTAGCAGTAGTAGTGTTGAATTTTAAGCATCTTCTCTACGCTTCTTAAAATAAGCTTCCTCTGTATTATGTGTGTATTTAATTTTACCATGGCTTGTCTTCTTTGAAAACTATTTAATTCTATGTAACTTCTGTTCTTCTGAAATGCATTTATAACGGAAGACTTTGAGAATTCCTCACTACAATATTTGGTGCCAGAACTTACAATTTTGTAAATCAGTGGTTCCCAATAAGAAGAAACCAGGAGCTAGTATGATGCACATTCTTTTTTTTTTTTTAATCTTTTTGTTTAAGATTTATTTATTTATTTCATGTATGTGAGTACACTGTTGCTGTCTTCAGACACACCAGAAGAAGGCATCAGATCCCATTGCACATGGTTGTGAGCCAACATGCGGTTGCTGAGAATTGAACTCAGGACCTCTGGAAAAGCAGTCAACTTAACTGCTCTTAACTGCTGAACCATCTCTTCTGCCTGTGATACACATTCTTAATATCAACACTTAGAGGCAGGAACATTGACTCACATTCAAGACCAGTCTGATGTACCATTTACATTATAGTCAAGCTTGAGACACCAAGTGAGAGTCTATCTCAATAATAATAGTAATAATAGTGATAATGTAAATGATAATATAACTAAGACTACCCTGCAACCATTTTAAAATAAATTTCCAGTGTGAAGCCCTCAGAGTATGATTGGTTAGTTCAGATTGCCACTGAAATCTTCACTTTCTTTTTAAGCAAATGACTTAGTCAAGGTTTCTATTCCTGCACAAACATCATGACCAAGAGGCAAGTTGGGGAGGAAAGGATTTATTCAGCTTACACTTCCATACTGCTATTCTTCACCAAGGAAGTCAGGACTGGAACTCAAGCAGGTCAGGAAGCAGGAGCTGATGCAGAGCCATGGAGGATATGTTCCTTACTGACTTGCTTTCCCTGGCTTGCTCAGCCTGCTCTCTTATAGAACCAAGACTACCAGCCCAGAGTTGGTACCACCCACAAGGGGACCTCCCCCCTTGATCACTAATTGAGAAAATGCCTTACAGCTGGATCTCATGGAGGCATTTCCCCAACTTAAGCTCCTTTCTCTGTGATAAATCCACCCTGTGTCAAGTTGACACAAAACTAGCCAGCACAGCAAATATAGATATATATCCAAAAAATGATATTCAAAGAACACTTTAAAAGGCCATACTCCCCCTAAGAATAATACTCAGTTCTTATAGGAACTGAGTATTATACACAATGCCTTCAGATTAGTCAAGAACACTTTAAATGATTCTTTGGTCTGGATGCACAGCTCATTGCCTGACTCAAAAGTCTTAAAATACTAGATTATATGTTTACAGAAGCAACTAGAAAGCTGAATTTGTTTTAGTCTGCATTTCCCTTTTATCTTTTATCTCTAATCAGACCAGAACATACTATTGAGCGTCATTTGCATTCTGTCACTCACACATTCTACTACAATAAGGAAGGCAGTTGAGCTTCTACTACTGTTCAGCATGCTGGGGATACAATATGTCATAGTATGTGGTGCCCAGTGCAGATTATTGCTGCTCTTTACTTGCTTCCTAACTGTACCTTCTCATACACAATTGTTACTTTATAAATTATAAATTCTTCTAGAATGAAAATTATATCTTTCCACATATTTTGAGAGACTTAGTATTTTAAATATCTTTAAACAACACCATAATTATACCATCTAACATGAAGTTTTGAACATTTTGTTGTTTTGTTCAATATGTCATTCCCAAAAGATTTAAAATACTTCAAGCAAAATCATAATCTTCTTTGAAATTTTTCTCTACACTTATTTTCCTGACAACTTGAGTCACACATTCTAATGTTGTCCAACTGTTACTAGAAGTTTGTTATCTAACATCCTAGAGGGCTGTTGTTTTGTTTTGTATTAACTATAACTCATAAGGAATGTATATTGTGATTTCTTATGTTTGTAATGTATATAAAATGTGAATATTTTCTACATGTATCAGATGTGTTTCCCTAATCATCCCACCTTTATCCCACCACTTTTATTCAATATACATCAGAGATTATATACTGAACCTAAAATGCTATTATTGAAAGTTCAAAAGCATCCTAGAGCACACAGCTTCCTGTGAACTGATCATTTTATAATGGGTCAGCCTTTCTGGCATTGGACATGCTTATAGTTCAAACAGTATGTGGATGCCAGTAAAGTGAACCTGACTAAATTTCATTCAATTATTTTCTTATTTAAAATAAAATTACTTACGCCATTCTCCCTCTCCCTCTCCTCCTTCTGACTTGAACCATCTAACATCAGAATGAGTTAGAGCTGTGTGCAGGGCAGAAAATTTTAGGAACAATGCAAACAATGAGGCCAAGAATCTGAGCCTCAGAACTGGTTTATGTTTCTTTGTTTCCTTTCTCATTCTGACTGCAAAGCAGAAGTATCACTTGCCTAGTAATACATTGTTTCCCTATGATTTTGGGAAAGTTCACAAATTAGACACACCTCTGCCAGCTTCATGCTCCATCTAGTCATAGACATCCAGAATATCACCACTTAATACATTCTATGGAACCAAGCAGCCTCACCTCAAAACCAATTATTTTGTTCAATAAAAATATAATAGGATAAAATAAATCACAGTAAGAATTTAGAAACTTGGACTGTCATTAATAATGTTTTAGGATTTGTATCAATCTAGGTTCATGGTCAGTTTCTATTGAGTGCATTGTACCACTGCCAGAGGCTAGGTGAACTTGCACTCTGAGAGAGGTTCTTATCCCAGTTGCCCTTTAAATATTATTTAGAAGTATATCTTTCAAGGTTCGGAGACCTGTCTCAGTGATTAAGAACACACGTTGTTCTTGCAGAGGACCCTGGTTCTAAACGCAGCACCCATGTGGCAGCTCACTATCCTCTGTAAATCCAGTTTCAGGGAATAGGACAGATGCTTTTGCCTTAGCAGGAGTCAGGAATACTTTTACTGCATTACATGCATAAAGCAAAAGAACTATACTCAAGATTTTAAAAAAAAAAAGAAAGAAAAATTTTTTTAAAGAAATACATTTTCAAGTGCCACTTTAAAGCAGTTCCATCAAACAACTAAAGGTGACAACACTAAAATAAAATTGCTGTGGCATATCAAATATTATTTAAAGTGTGTTAAACTCAGTTTGGGGTCAGGGAGTTACATAGAAATGCTGTAATTGGCTCTCATAAAACAATTCTACTCCTTCCTAAGAGCAAGCCATATAAAATTACAATTGAAGAATCATACTAGAAGACAATCCTGTGGTCAAATGCCTTACTTATACAACAACAAGCATATGTGTTCAGTCAAAAGCATATGATATATGTGTAATATATATATTTACTTAAACTGTGCCAAAACATGGCTGCAAATTATTCTCATTTTTAAAATGTGTTGCTCCATTATGCTAATTTTTGTTAAATTTTCTTCAATTTTCTGTACATATTTCATAAATCAGCTAGTAGTAGGACACAACAACTTAAAACATCACTGTTTACTTTGGTTGCAGGAAATAGAGAAATCAAGTTGGAAAAAAACCTACTTGAAGTTTTTCTCTCTGTTGATGAACTTTCATGTACAGAAGGTGCTGTACAAGGTGCTCAGAGAAAAAAGACATAAATAGCCATCTTGTTGCTAACCCTGCATGACACAGTGCTGAAGGACCAGCAAACAAGTGATCTCAGGCACAATAGTGACTTGGAAGTGATGGGTGTAACACTTTTGGATTGAATGTAAGGCCTATTCCTCAGGAAGGAATTGATGGTTGGTACTGGAAACATGGTCAAAAGTCTTATGGCTCTAGAGGCCATGAACTCTAGGTAGGATCCTACCACTGTTTATTTACTAGGAAACATGTTGCCAGATTGCCTTCTAAATGTTTATGCTTAGACCCATAGCCTGGTGCTACCCTCAACTCTGGTCTGAAAAGTTTCTCTCTGCTGTGGTCAACAGCATAATCAGTCGAAGTGCTGAGGATATGTGTCTGTTGAGTGATTTGTCCTAAATGGGACATTTATCACACAGACCTAGATTAACTAATGTCATGGAAGAGGGGCAGAAAGAATGTGAGAGTAGGAGGATAGGAAGGAGGTGCTGTGAAGTGTTGCTTCCTGAACAGAGCATGGCCGTGCATGTGATCAAGACATGTTTACCTCTCTAAAATGTTGAAAGAATAAATAAGAGATATTCTATCAAAAATATAGGCATTTAAATGATGCAGTTGTAGACTCAAAGATCTGTGCACTTTTCACGTTAAATTACTCTTCCATAGGGGAAAAAATTCTTATTTTTAGAGGGTCTCCCAATTTCAGTTCAATTCCCTTACAGGTAATTGCTTGGTGTTAAAAGGGAAAGGCTCTCCATTATAATCAACCAACATAAACCTTGATTATTGCTTGCTGTCTAGATAAAAATGAGCTGTATTCTCATAGTCACTGTGTATAAAGATTCCTCCTAAAAGACCCAGGCCAGTGTTTAAATATAAAAATGATCCCCCACAAGATATGGGATGGTATTTTAATATCAGAAGTATAGGAGATGTCCAAAGGCATTAATTCCTATAATGCTTCAGTGAACAGGAAACAAGTTCCAATATCCCTAACCAAATAGTCACTGTGTAACATATACCAGATACTAAATTCAATTTTCTGCTTGGATAAAATAGAATAATATTTCGCCTCCTATTCCTATTTATGACTAAAATTGCTGATGACACTGAAAATGAAATGTTAAAATTGTGTGATCAAGATATTTTTGATAACTTCAGAAATGATCATTTACAAAAATTCTATAAATTCTCAATATGTTAAAGTATCCAGGCATTAATGAAAAATAATCATAACTACTACTGACTTTTAAATTGTAGGCATTCATTCAGAATACAGTAATCTGATGCTCTGATTTTGGCCAACCCATTACCTTTCAAAATATATAAAGTATAGTTGATGAACTGTCAACAAATCTTAAAAGTCTGTACCTACTAATTTGGTCAAGAGGAAGGCATTAGAGTAAAAGGGAGTCCCATTAATAAAATCACAAGTCTGGATATACTGATTATTGCTCACTTCCGGGTATGTATATCTAACTTGAACCTAAAGTTTAGAAAGTGATAGTGACTGATCCTTGGAAGTTTATACACGAGCTCAAAATTAGTTTAAGACTTCTGGCCTTGAAAGGAATAAGGAGTACAAGATCCATAGTTATCTTTGACTTCAGACTTGTTCGACTTGTTACAGGGTTTGCACGCAAGGCGAAACGCAGCTGCACAGCTAATTTCAGGCTCACCAGTCTTGACAACGCTCCCTTTCATAAGCAGCTGGTGATTAGCCATATGCGAAAGTGTGATTGAACTCCAGATGGAGTTGACTTCTTCATATAGCTCTAGTCTATTTGATTTGGGGACAGATATCTTTAGTGTTACTGACTGTTGAGTCACCTTGTTTCTTTAATATAAGATGAGGATGAGTATTTTTGTTTGTTTGTTTGTTTGTTTGTTTGTTTGTTTTTATCTTACAGTCAAAAGTGGATTAGGACTGAGACAATGCTTCTTTTCTACCTGTTAGCAACAAGTACAACAAAGATGAGCTAGAATTGGGTGGTTTTCTCCAGGACCAGCTTTGGGTGAGGCACATTCTACACGTGTTCAGATATAAAAATCCATAATTATATGAATAATGCTCTACTGCTTTTACTTTGTCTTCAGAATATAAATACATGACAAGAGAAATTCCAAAACATGTCGGTGATAAGATGAAAACTACTGTTTAATTTTAATCAAAATAATTAAACGCTTTTATCCCTTTGAGTTCTCAGCATATATTAATCAAAATGAATGATTTTCTAAATAATCATCCTGTGTCTTCAAATATGATCCAGTATGCCAAAGGCAATCAGAGAGTAAAAACTGTTAGAATAAAATAATCAACTTACCATAAATGTTAGATTGGTAGCCTTTGAGTCTGAGAGATCATTTCACTCAGAATTTAACCACTATTTGATGTCTAAATTTTTTTACTTTGTATTCTAAATAATTTCATAAATATTTATCACAGATATAGATTCATGGAATTTTATTTTTTACATCCATCTATGTTCATTGTTTATTGTGTAAATAGCCAATTTGATTTCACTTCAAGCTCATAACAGGACCTCATCACTATGACACAACAAACTTTCCTTATTATTTCACAATTGCAACTATGATGTGACACTACCATCAACTTTTACTATTATAATTTGAATTGACAGAAATACTTAAAATGTGTTTATTATGTTATCTATGTGTGTTAAAACTCTGGATTCCATGGCCAGTAACCCCATCCACCATAAAAAAATTGAAGTAAATTTTCTTCAGTTTTCATCTTTTATTTCTAAAAACAATCAAACGAATCTACATGATTCAAAGCCAAATGCTTAATTATAAGTGCACTTTATCTATGTAATCTGTACATGCATAATTTTTGTCAAACCTGTATCTTTCATTAAACTATATTTTCTAGATTCCTAATGTTTGTACTCATGAAGAAATAGCAATCTCTAGATATCTTCAATGAATTATGTAAAATCTGAATAGTGGACTTTTCATACAATCTGGAAAATGATGGATAACTGATATGGGTTTTAAATAAGTGAGTTAATTAAGTATGTAGTGTGCAAGAGTCAAAGAACAAATAGTGAGTATCAAATATAAGTCTCAGAAGATAGCAAAACATTATCAAATCAGCTTACAATATGCATTCTATTTGAGAGAGGATCATCATCAAATGGGGTCTTTCAAACATCTGGCAGAAGTTGACTAGGGACGTTCAGACACAGATGAAGTTCCCAACTGAGCTTTCTGTCTATCATGAGCTTCAGATGAGAACAGATCCACCATGAATGAGCTTTCTGGGGCTGAACTGTTAACTCCCATCCCTTACTACAAAAATATTTATACCACAGGATAAAAAAAATATTATCTATCTGAAATGGTTTACAGCTAGCTAGTCTCAAGGACACAGTGGTTTGGATTTGACTTTGTTTTCTTCCCTCCTAATTAGCAGTTATCAGAGCCAACCTATTCTAATACAAGTGATCTTGGAGGATACTAAGAAATAAGAATGCTTGGATCAAAGATGGCTGATGGGGGCAAGCAACCCTACTACCATGGTCATTTTCTTAAATAGCACATTATGATTATCAATATAATGCTAATTGTATAGATGTATGCATAATTGGATAGGCACACTTGGGATACAATTGGCTTTTGTCATTGCATGTGTCATTTTACTATGCACACAGACAGGAAAAGCCAAGCCAGTTAGCTAATATCAGCAACAATTTCAATGCCAAGTAGCATGGACTATGTCTCATATGGAAAGAAAATAAATCATATTCCCCATATAACCAATTTACCACATGTTAAAATATCTTAATGAAATCCATTTGTCATCTATGATCAATTATGCAATTTTCCCTTGGAATTACATATGTAAATAAATCATTTCTGAACAACTATGCAAATAGCCTGAAAGAAATATTTACAACAAATAATAAATAAGACATATTCATTAAATTGTGACCTACAATAATTGGAGACAATAACTACCACAATAAAGTTGTTCTAGCCATTATATTAATTTATTCCTTATATAAATAAAAATACAACATTGCTAACCAAAGTCTATGTTCACTAAGGCATATTTTACTAAAAAGATGAAAATGACTCTGGGCTGGAGAGATAGCTCTGTAGTTAAGAACACTGACTGCTCTTCTAGAGGTCCTAAGTTCAATTCCTAGCAACTACATGGTGGCTCACAACCATCTGTAATAGGATCTGATGCCCTCTGGTGTGTTTGAAGACAAGGACAGTGTACTCAGATATATAAAATAAATGAATCTTTTTAAAAATTCACTCTCTTTGCCTTGTGCTTATGAATCAAGATTTAAGTTCCCAACTACAACTCTAGGACCATCTCTGACTCTCTGCTACCATATGCCCAGTCATAATAATAAACTCATACTCTGAAACTGTTACTAAAAGCCATGGAAGCCAGGCATCTGGCAAGAGAGTTCCTGCATGAAGGTCTTAAGGGGCCATTTTTCATGAAGCTCTGAAAGTAGAGCCTTCATTGTGTTGAAGATTCCAAGATGTTACACCTGCCATAGCCATGAGATTTCTACTGAGGAGAGCTGAGCACAGGAAGAGAGAGAAGTGTACTACAATCAGAAAAGTTGGTAGGGGCAATCCATCTAAGCCCTTTGACCTAGGACATTGAGTTACAAAATTTGGGAGTTGTCCTAGTACATTTGAGACTTTCTTTGGTTCAGTATTTTCTGGGTCCGGATTCCTCTCTTTTAAAATGGTAATGTTTGTTCTGTGTCAATGTATGCTGGAATTATGTACTTTGCTTTTTGGTATTAAAGGAAATTACAATCAGGAGGTTGCCTTGAGTCTCATAAGATACTTTCGATTTTTAAACTGTTGAGACTATGACAGATCATGGGAACTATTGAAGTTGGAGTTAGTATATTTTTTTTTATTATAACATTGTTAAGAGACTATGGGGGCCAGGGATGGAATGTGATACTTCAAATGAGAACGTTCTTGATAGAGTCAAGTATTTGAATCCTTAGTCTAATTATTTGGGAGGAGTTAGGATGTGTGACCTTGTTAAAGAAGGTGTGTCACTGGGTGTGGACTTTGTTTCAAAAGTCTAAACCATTCCCAGTTGAAGCTAGCTCCCTCCCTCCCTCCAATTCATGCTTGTGGATCAAACTTTCTGCTATAGCCCTAGCTCTGTTGCCATACTAGTCTCCATGATAGTCATCAATACACCTTGTGAAACTGTAAGCCCCAAATAAACTCTTTTTTCCATTATAGAAGGAGGAGGAGGGGGAGGAGAACCTTGAAGAACCACTGAGATACCACTGGCATATCTGCAGTGCTGCCAAAACACACCATGATAACTCCTCATTTTGTATTTTTTTTAAGATTTATTTTATTTTATTATATGTAAGTACACTGTAGCTGTCCTCAGACACTCCAGAAGAGGGAGCCAGATCTCCTTACGGATGGTTGTGAGCCACCATGTGGTTGCTGGGATTTGAACTTATCACCTTCGGAAGAGCAGTCGGGTGCTCTTACTCGCTGAGCCATCTCACCAGCCCCCCATTTTGTATTTTTTATGCCCTATTTCTCTCATCCCAAACCATTTCTGATCATGACAGTCTCCTGCTCTATCACTTCTACACCTGTATCATAATCAAGGTAGTATTAATTGCTTTCTTTCTGACTTCTCTGAAAGCAAACATTGAATTATTTGCATATATTAAAATAACTGAAATTCTTATGCTTTTCACTTAACAAAGTAGAAGTTAAAGACTTTATGTGCATAATTTTATTTTTTATTATCTCAGCCACACCAACTATATATTACTAATGTCTTTATAAATGTCCAAGGCAAGAATCTAAAACTTACTGTAACTACAATATAGGTATAGGATCAAATAAAAACACATTGCAAAGAGTAAGTATTAATCTAATAAATCAATTCATACTGTTTTAAAATAAAAACTAGTTCTTTTTTGGGTGGCTATAATCTCTGCTCAGCTATAAACCAGGTCTCTCATCCCTTACTTTAGCTATAAGACAGAGTACAGACATACAGTGTATAGTAAGGACATCTTGGATTATAATGGACCTAGGTAAAGGGCAAGGCAACAAGCAGTCTTGTCTTCTCTGCTCTTTAATTCAACCTCGTTTCTAGCCACCTCAACTTCAGACATCTTAACAGTTCAATCTGTCTCATTCATGCCCTACTTTTTACTTTATCTTGAAATATACACTTGATATGTCTTATCTTGATAAACACACTGTCAGCCAAACCTATTTTGTGCCAAAGAGAGAAAAACAAATAAATAATCTTCCTTTGGAAAGAAATAAAATTGTAATAAAACAAGTAGTAGTCTAATTTGTACTTGACTTTGGTTCAAAGATTTCACACACAAAACAAAAAGAAGTCTTAACAAAGTAGTTATGATTCTCTGTCCTCAATTTGTTTTCAAATCCCAAGTCTGCACTAAGACGTCACATGCCTAGGGGAAACAGGTTACCTTACTAAAGGACAATAATCATACATGTAATCATACATGAAAAATGAAGACAACATGACCTACCTTTCAGATCTTGAAAGTTGATGAAATAATTTACAAAATGCATTTACCATTTAGTTCTCAATCATTGTTATCTGTTATTATCAGCATTGCAATTCCTGCATATGAAAAGGAAGTAAAATATAATGATGATAACTGCTGAGTTACAAGTACCACTTACTTGATGTGTTTTGCATGAACCACCTGCAATTCTCTAACTCCAGGTGAGTAACGACACCTGCGCCTCTATGGGAGAGAACGGCGACCTCTACACAGACATACACAATTTTTAATCTACTGTGCAAAATAAACTTCTATAGATTTTCATGATACTGAGCTTTGTAATAGTGTGTTAGTTAACAAAAGTTAATCTTGACAATGGGATACAGGAGATGAGAAGACGGTACAATCAAACCTCAACTATGTGTCATTACTTTTGGAATTGGTTGGTGAAAGGGACATGCATGTGCCGTGTGAAAGACTTGTGAAAGCTGAAGGGCTTTGGCTCCATGGATGCTGTTCCTAAGCACTTAACAGAAGCAGAGATGAATGTTAAAGAAAGCAAGAGGCAGGGAGCTTTGACAGACAGTTCGCTAAACCTGCTGTTGGGCAGAACTTATGAATGTATTATAAAAATAAATACATGTAAAGATCTTCTGAATGGAATAACACGGTGTAGGGCTTTTCATGCAGGATATTGAAAGTGCTACCTTGAATTCTGCTGCTTCCTATGGCAAAATTTAAGAGGAAAAAAATAGTCTAGGAAATTAATTGTTACTTATAAAGAAGCCAAGAGATGCTGAGTTAGAAAATAAGGCTTATTTCTTTTTGCCTATAAAAATCTTATTAGTATATAATTATGTCACCCTCCCCACCTTCCATTTCTTTCCCCCAGAATCTCCCATGTCTTGCCTTCCTTGTTCCTTCTCTCTCTCTCTCTCTCTCTCTCTCTCTCTCTCTCTCACACACACACACACACACACACACACACACACACACATATATATATATATATATATATATATATATATATATATACACACACATATATATGTGCAAGTATTTACATATAAATACATAAACAAAACCAATTGAGTGTTTAATATTGCATGTATTTATATGATATCAGGGCTGACCATTTGGTATTGATTAGCCAATTAATTAGTAATCTCATTCCTGGGCATATTATTTTTTTCTCTCTCTTGGCAGGGCAGTCATTACCTGCCAGTAGTTCATTATCTGGAGTTGAGATCCTGTGAGATTTCCCACTTTAGTGTTAACGTGTTGTTGGTGTTGTCCTTATTCAGGTCTTGTTTAGGCAGCCATGTTGTTGATATTTCATGGGTGTGACTTCCCTGATATTTTCAGGAGGCACATTCTCATAGTAAACATCCTGTTCTTCTGGCTCTTAATATCTTTCTGTTACTTTTTCAACAGTATTTCATTAGGTGCAGGAGCTAAATTGTAAATGGTCAGTTGGGGCTGCATACCCCAAGATCACTAGTTTTCTGCATTTTGATTGATTGTGGTTGTCTAGGCAACAGGCTCTAACTGTTGAAAGAAGTCTCTTATCAAGAAGAGTGAAGACCAATATGTGGATACTTCATTCCTCCTTAGAATAAGGAACAAAATACCCAAGAAAGGAGTTACAGAGACAAAGTTTGGAGCTAAGAGGAAAGGATGGACTATCCAGAGACTACCCCACCCAAGAATCCATCCCATAATCAGCCTCCAAACCCAGACACTATTGTATATGCCAGCAAGATTTTGCTGAAGGGACCCTGGTATAGCTGTCTCATATGAGGCTATGCCAGTACCTGGCAAATACAGAAGTGGATGCTCACAGTCATCTATATGATGGAGCACAGTGCCCCTAATGGAGGAGCTAGAGAAAGTACCCAAGGAGCTGAAGGGGTCTGCAACCCTGTAGGTGGAAGAACAATATGGACTAACCAGTACACCCCAGAGTTCGTATCTCTAGCTGCATATATAGCAGAAGATGGCCTACTTGGCCATCACTGGGAAGAGAGGCCCCTTGGTATTGCAAACTTTATATGCCCCAGTACAGGGTAATGCCAGGGCCAAGAAGTGGGAGGGTGTGGGTAGGGGATCAGGGTGGGGGGAAGGTATAGGGAACTTTCAGGATAGCATTTGAAATGTAAATAAAGAAAATATCTAATAAATTTTTTTTAAAAAGAAGTTTCTTTGCCGAGGAATGAGAACTCTGCTAATCTTCTCTAGAATTTGTTGTTGTGTTTTTTGTTGACTGTGGTGAGATAAAATTTCAAAATGTTTTGGCTTAATTTCTCTAATTTCTAGGAGTGATGAACACTTTGGGATATTTGGAATTTTTTGCCATTTTTATTTCATCTTTTGAGAAATCTCTGTTTATATCAATAGCCTTTTGTTTGGATAACGTGGGGGTTTGTTATGTTTTATGAATTCTTTATACAACCTGGTTATGAATCATATCAGATATAAAGCTGGAAAATATTCCCTCCTTTTCCCCAGCCTTTCCCTTTTTTCAATTGGTTATTTTCTTAGCTGTGCAGAAGCTTTTGTTTATAAGAATATACATAAATCTTTAACAAAAAGATTTGGTCAAGATTATAGTTCTTATGGAAATGTTACAAAGGAAGTGAGTCTGAAATCTTCATCCTCCTCATTTTCTGGTTAAAGTCACGAGAGCATGAACTTTGAGACTAAGGTGCACGGCACAACAGAATGTGATAATTTGTCCTTTTCAGAGAATTGTGAATGCATGTGACCAGTGAGAGGAATTCTCATGAAACCATAGTGTAGATCATGGCAAAATGTATTTTGCAAATGTGAGTATAAATTTTATCATCATTTCTGCCCTTCATGCCACTTACTAGTCTTCATAAAAGGATCAGTCAGTGAATATGCTCACTCACCCTCAGTAAATTAATCTGAGAGACCAGGCCAATTCCATTTTATGGTCAGGCTCCATCTTAGAGAACCTGACTGAACATTGAACTGGAGTTAACTACCCAGCCTGTACCTAGCACTAGTCTCCTGGTCACTCCCTAACAACCACCAATCAGGAGGAAAGTAGAAGTTACACTCATGGCTAAAGATATTTACTTATGAGAGTTTATGGATTGGCTCCCCGCACCAGCCAATCAAAGGGCAACAAATTCCATAATAGTTCCCCAGTCAGATGTGTGCCAAGCTGAAAACCCCCTTGCTTGTTTGCTTGCCTCTATAAATGCTTGCTTGAAAGTGGGCTAGGGGTTCACCCTCCCATCCTGCTGGGTCAGTAAGGAAAGTGTGGACCAAGCTTGAGCTTGAATAAAGACCCTAGTGCAGTTGCAAGGGAATCTGCTCATTGGTGGTCTTTTGGGGCTCATGAAATAGGCAAAAGAAATCAATAGTCCACAGAAATCACTAATGCTAACTGAAAATGTTTCAAGTGCCATCCTTTTTCTCATTTCTTCTCTAGTAGAGCTCTCTTATAAAATTCAGACAGGCTCACAGCCAAACATTAGGCAGGGCATAGAGAACTCCGTAGAAGAGAGATAAGGAAGGATTGTAGGAGCCAGAGGAGTCTAGGACCCCACGAGAAGACAGTCTATAGAATCAACTAAAAGGGACTCACCGACACTGAAGTGACAATCACAGAGACTGTGTGGACCTGAGCTAGGTCTTCTGCATATATGTTATGGCTGTGTATCTTTGTACTTTTGTGTTACTTTTAACAGTGGGAGGGGTGCCTTTGAATCTTTTGCTTGCTCTTGGGGCCCTTCACCTTTTACTGGATTGCCTTGTTCAACATGGATATGAAGATTTGAACCTAGTATTTTTTAATTTGTAGTCCCAAGTTCAGATGATATCCCTGAGAGGTTCGTATTAAAAGGCAACAGTGGAGGGTGGAGGAGTGTTTCTGGGGAAGAGTGAAGATGGAGCATGGGGGTGGCTTGGAGCAGAGGAGGGACGGGAGGCTCCTTCACTCAGGATGTACTATATGAGAAAAGAATAAATGACAATAAAATTCAGACAGTACTTTTATGAAGAATCCTATGAAGGCCAGAGAGAGTTACACATGCAAAAAGACACAAGATTCTCAGGCCCTGACCTTGACTGAGTCCCTGTAGACTGCTGATATGTTAAAAGCCAAGGAAGTGAGATTTTGAAAAAAAAGAAAACCAACACTTCTGATTCAAGCCACTTGAACGGAATTGTTGCACAAAGAACAGGCCTCCTTTTCACAAAGGCTGAGCAAAGTACAGATTTGTAAGGAAGCATGTTACTGCTCTTTTTCTCAGGTCACTGTGTGTTGGGATCTTCAAAGTTATTGATTACGGATACAGGTTTTCAATGTGTCAAGGGTAAATTTTTGTCAAAGTGAAAGTTCTGTTTCACATTTTATTCTTTCATTTATTCCTCATTTATATAATTTCTCAAATGCTTCCTTGCTCTACCTGTCTATCTCAAATGACAAAACTAAACTGCCACTTTTGTGAATTGCAATATAATAATAATTTATTTATTTAGTAATATTTTCAAAATCTTTAGTAACACCTGTCATTTTCCCAAATAGGAAATTAATAAATGTCAGTGTCATTTACAGGCTCTAATATTTGTAATTCTTTATAAGGTACAAAAATAGTGTGATTTGCAAAGCTATAAATTTGGCATGTTCCCCTCCTGTCAATCCATTAATGCCACCTACCTCAGACATTTTCTACCAAATGGTTCACATTAAAATAACTCTTGAGAGCTATTTTTACATTATATTGAAATCATATATATGGAATATATATCATAAAAGTTTCTTTATTTCTATTTAGGAGAGCTTTGATGTTAAACCTTAGGAAACTCCAACCTTGACTGACTTGTTTTGAACTAAATCATTGGAAAAAATAAATCATACATTTTGTTATTATTTACATAGTCTATTTTTTGAGAGCTTTATTTATTTGGTGTACAGGTTGTTACTAATATATATTTGTAGACAACTATCATTTTTCTCATATAAAACTATCTGTTGGACAATTTGCATAATTTTTAATATTTTTATTTATACAAATTGAATGACATAATGTGTTTCAAATCATATTTGTTAAAATGGTTCATTTTTTTTTGTAAGGGCCTTATACATGCTAAGTAAATGTTCTACCACTACAACATGTTCCCAGCTTAGTAAGTGGTTTATATGCAAAATACATTACAACTTCCGACTATTTATAGTAACAATGCACAACCCAACTTTACTTTGAGATAGGCAGAGTACTTTTTATTTACTGGAATTACTGCAACAAATTATCGAAGACAGGATGCTTTAAACAGTACAAATATATTTCCTCCTGGTTCTGGAGGCTAAGCATGTGCAATCAATATGTTGGCTGCTAGAGAAACCTATTATTCCTCTGTTTGTGCACCCATTACTATGTATGTACATATGAGTTCTAATTTCTATTTCTCATAAGCATATCCACTACATTGTAATAGGGCCTACTCTAAAGAACTTTTAGCTAATTTGCATTTTAAAATATTATATCTCCAAAATATGATTGCCTCCAAAGTCCTGGGGATTAGTAATTTTCAACTATAAACTATGAACTGGGAAAGAAAGACACAACTTAATCCATAATAGACTTGGTTAAGTATTTCTCCAAAAAAAAGTGTATAAAGGGTAACAGCACATAAAGAAGACATTCAACAGAAAAAAATCATTATGAAGTATAAGTCAAAACCACAAGCCAGACACAACGGATGTTTAATAGGTACAGTTTCCATGATTTCAAGATAAGTTCTCTAGAAAGTGAGCTAAGGAGGAAGGAGAGTAATGAAACAGGAAAGAAGATGAGATGAACATGATGGCTACAATACACGATGTCGTTGACAGCAGTTGTCTGTATGAAATCAAGCACATGTGCAATGAACATATATCAAGAAAGACGGATGTGGAATGGGTAGAGATTCTGGTTATTCAACAATGTGAATAAATTTAATGCCTGAACTATACAATTGTGAAAATGGAAAATTTTTTAGATTTGTTTGTTACTGGGATTTTTAAAAATATTTAACAAGCTACTCAGTAAATATAATTATATTATTGCTTTCCAGGTGAGATGACTGGCACAGAATGATGAAACTGAGACAATTAACAAGTAGCAAAAGCAGGCCTGGAGGCCTGGTTTATCTCAACTCACACCAAGGACTCCCATGTACAACTAGAGTGCTCTGACCACAACTCTGCAGCCAGCTTCAACCATTAGCTGGAGAAAGTGTTAAAGATCATTATGAAAGTCTATGAAGTACATAAGCCTTCTCAGAGGAAGTTTAATTTATTAATGTTCTGTGAGTCATATTACTTAGGTCTATTGTAATGATTTTTCTCCTCCTGGGGTGATAGTTGTATTGTTATAATAACCACTGGTTTCCATGTGATAAAGCAAGCAGGACAAAATGTCTTTTATCAATTAAGAGGACAACACATCCCACCGTGTACTCACTCGGCTTTGAAAACTAGGAGTTTTTGTCAATTAGTATGTTAGAAATAGTTATTAAACTACTTATTAATCTGAATTGCAAACTAGCAGATACCTCACTTTGGTTTGAAGAAGAAATTAGTGCTGAGAGTTATGCAATATTTCTGGAATGCCAAGATTTGTGCTTCATTTTCCTTTAATAAGCCTGACAGCAAGGTGAGACTCTCAAGAGAAATATTTTTCAGCCAATTTCTTCTTGACTTCATAATTTATAAAGCAAAGCAGCATCTAAGGTACAAAGAAAATACAAATTAATAAAACACAAAACGAGAGCCACATATCATTTGTGGTGAAGATTTATGCACGTAAACTGCCAACTACTTTTTTCAAACAGACCCTATAGACTTCCAGTTGCCATGGTAACTACACATTTTTATTGGATGCAAAGGAGTAAATGGATGAGCACTGCCCAGGTAAATCATCAGCACCAACGTTACTGTCTTCTGAGTGGTGGAAACAGCATGCATTGTCATTTCCCAAAATAAAATAATCATAATCATCATCTAAAAACTAAACAATTTCCCTTTAAAATTTTCTTTCAGTGCTACTTAACTAATTACTCATGAAGAGAATGGTTCTAATGAATTATTGACAATTTATTATTGAAACAGATAAGGCAACTAGACTGCAAACGGCAAATACAAAACACAACAACCCAAACCAACACTCACACTTCTCTTCCATCTGCTCATGGAGAGAGACAGTCAGGGTGAAGACTAAAGTCACTTTTGGAAGTACAAGCATCCTCAGACATAATCGCAGATCATTTTTGGAAGAGAAGCCCTCAATTGTTTCTATTTGAAAAAATTGCAGGGATGGAAATGGAGAGGAGCCTGAGGAAATAAAAGTCCAGCGACACGCCCAAAGTGGGATCCAGCTCAATGGGAGGTCCCAAGGCCTGACACTATTACTGAGCCTATGGAGAACTCACAAAAAGGGATCTATCATGACTGCCCTCCAAAAGACCCAACAAGCAGCTGAAAGAGCCAGATGCAGATATTTGCACCCAACCAATGGACAGAAGCAGCTGACTCCTGATGTTGAATTAGGGAAGGCTGAAAGAAGCTGAGGAGAAGGGTGAACCTGTAGGAGGACCCGCAGTCTTAATTAATCTGGACCCCCCAAAATCTTTCAAACACTGGTTCACCAAACAGACAGCATACAACAGCTGATATGAGGCCCCCAACACACATACAGTAGAGGACTTCCAGGTCTGTGTTCATTCAGAGATGATGCACCTAACCCTCAAGAGACTGGAGTCCCCAGGGAGTTTAGAGGTCAGGTGGGGTGGGGAGTGGGGGCATCCACATAGAGATGAGGTTGAGGGGAGGAGGTGTGGGATGTGGAGCAGTCAGAAAGTGGATGGGGAGAGGCAAGGAATGGGATATGGAGTGTAAAAATGAATTACAAATAAAATTAAATTTTAAAATATTATAAATAAATTAAATGTTGGTAAAGACAGAGAAAAACAGACTGTAATTTTTAATTCCTTGAAAGTTAACCTAATGTTCATATAGGGATTCATTTTTCGAAATTGTAATATATGTGTTTATATAGATTTATATTCAGTTCTCAATTCTTTTTTGTTGTTGGAGGTGGTGGTGCTTTGGTTTTTTGTTTTGTTTTGTTGTTTGGGGTTGTTTTGTTTTGTTTTGTTTTGTTTTGTTTTGTTTTGTTTTTGAAACAGGTCTTCATCTGTGTAATATCTCAGATGTCCTGGAACTACTTTGTAGATCATGCTGTTCTCAAACTCGCAGAGCTCCACCTGCCTTTGCCTCCCAACATGCTTAGTGAGTTCTTATTTTTTATTTATGCCTAATCTAAAAGCTTTGGGAAATCACAGAAATATTAACACAATAATCCACTCTTCAACTTTAGAAAATAGAAATAATACATGATAAAATACACAAAAGAATCACAATTTAATAATGAAATCTTATAATATGTGCCTTAGTCAGGGTTTCTATACCTGCATAAAACAATCAGCCCAGGAAGGGTACCCCCCACAAGGGGCCCTCCCAACCTTGATCACTAATTGAGAAAATGCCTTATAGCTGGATCTCATCGGGGCATTTCCTCAGCTGAGACTCCTTTCTCTATGATAACTCCAGCTTGTGTCAAGTTGACACACAAAGCCAGCCAGTATAATATGTGTTCTTACTGCAGTATAGTTGTTAGGGACAGTTACATTTGATTTATTTTGATCACAAAATAGAGCCTAAGGAATACCTTAATTGCTTTCTTTTCATAGAGTTATGTTAGCATGAAAAATTATAATACAGTTTTGTAAAGGTCTGAGGAAATAATAGGAAAACATACTAGAATACATCCATCTATGGGCAAGATCTGAAATATTGTTAAGGGAAAACTCTGATTATAGTTAATTTTACCACATATGGTACAAATCAGATATTCTGTTAAATGCTTAAAAATATTACAGTGCACCAGTTTGTAGAATAACACACATGCACACAAAAACACATTCATATAATGTATATAGAAGTATTGTATACAGTGGGTTTTGAGCCCCCAACATCCTCTTATCTACCTATTCATAAACCTCCCCATTTTCCTTCAAATATTGTGTAATCTGCTTTCTAACACATTTTTCTTTGCATGAATAAACTAAACCATGCACCTAAGATGGAGATGCAAGAGGAACTGAAGAGAAGGTAAAAGAAAAGGAGAGAAAGAATTTGATCAAAACACATTATATGCATACAAAAAACTAAATCAGTAATTTTTAAACAAACAAAATAATGAATCTCTGAAAAAGTTACACAGAAGGCAGCTCTAACACCAGAGACACTTGATAAATGGATCTTACCATGCTGAAGATAAATGGATCTTACTAGCAGTTATTTGCTTTTTTATAAATAAAAAAATTAGAGAGTAATTCTCCAAACAGCTAGAGATTACATATTCTAGTCAGATTTCCCTCTCCACAAGAGCTTCAGTTTCTTATTTCTAAATTGCAGATGATGGACTCTTAGAAGATATAGTATCCACCAAAAATGACCTCAATTTCAACCTTAAAGAATATTTATCTTTTTGCACAATTGGTATGGTAGCTAGTTCATATATCTATCCTTTATTATCTGCAAAGTTGCAATGTACTTTCTTGTGTCTTCAGATCTCCTCTTCATTCTTCTAGGTTAATTGTAGGTTATTTTTAGAATTCCTAGCTCAGGTAAAAAAGAAACATCTTTGTCCATGATGCTCTTTTAGTTAATCTTAGGAGTAGCCCTGCTCTTCTCCATTGACGTAGTTATATAAAGGCAAATTTTAGCCTTCATCAAATTCTTAACATACAGAAAATTTACTACCAAGATGAAATCATTGCATAATACATGTAAATTAACTTCACTTTACATAGGTCCTGAATATAAAGTGATGAGTAAAATTGATATCTTCTGTCAAGGACAGACCCATCTCTTTCAACTCCTTACTTAGATCGAGCAAGTGATAATTTTCTGTATCACAAGAGCTTTGAGGAGTATAAGGCAATCATTCAATCCTTGAAATAGCACAGAGCATGTCAGAACTATTCACCTCTAAGTGTTTCCATTGCTTGTGAAATGTACCTGATCCTGATTAAGCTGAATTCCAAAACCTTTCCCCTTGGAGTATGCACTGAATTCTAAAGCTGTACTCTTCTTTGCACCAAAGATATTCTGATCAGTTTCAATTATAAAAATGAGCGTTCTTTTGCCCATGTTACTTAGGCACTAACACCATAATGACCAAGCACAATAACGAGCTTTCAGAAGGCAATTTAACAGCAAAATAAATACATTATATACATTTTTGAGTTTTTCACTGCTTCAAGGTTTGTTTTTAATTTCTTCAAGAATAAACTCTAAAAATTTTCCTACATAATTCTTGAATATAAACTCAAGGTTGAAAACTAAGTAGGAGCAAAAACATCTGAACATGTAGCATATACCTTTCTGACATTCCATTACTGGGGTGTGGGGCTGGAAACTTGCTAGGGAGGTCTGGGGACTGTTACTGAGGATGTAGCTGAGGAACTCAGAAACTTTGTGGAAGGAAGATGTAGTATTTGCTTTTAATGCAGAGATTGTTGTGTTCTATGATTTAAAAGAAACTTTAATGGTTACTATTTGTTAATTGATTTAATTCATATTTATTTATTTTTCATAAAAATGTCAGTACCTCTCCACTCACACATTAACATTTTATACCTGAAAGACTAAGCCTCGGTTTAGTTCTATACCCTATTTTTTGATTGGGTTCTTTGTTTTTTAGTGATTATCTTCTTGAGGTCTTTATATATTTTGGATATTAGCCCTTTATCAGATGTGGGGTTAGTAAATATTTTTTCCCAATCTGTAGGTTGCCTATTTGTCCTTTGACATATAGAAGCTTTTAAGTTTCATGAGGTCCCATTTATCAATTCTTGATCTTAGAGCCTGAGCCATTTTGAGTTCTGTTTAGGAAATTTCTCCCCATGCAAATAAATTCAAGGTTCTTTCCCACTTTGTCTTTTATTAGATTCAGTGTATCTGTTTTATGTTGAGGTCTATTTTCATTTTTCTACATGCAGACTGTCAATTACCAGCACCATTTATTGAAGATGCTTACTTTTTTCCATTGCATATTTTTGGCATCTTTGTCAAAGATCAAGTGTTCATAGGTGTGTGGTTTTATTTCTGGGTCTTCAATTCTATTCCATTGATCAACCTGTTTGTCTCTGTATCACTATTGCTTGTGGTCAGGGATGGTGATTCCCCCAGTTCTTTTATTGTTAAGAATTATTTTCAATATTCTAGATTTTTTTTGTTTTTCCAGATGAATTTGAGAGTTGTTCTTTCCATGTGCTTGGAAAATTGTGTTGGAATTTTGATGCGGATTGTATTGTCTACCTCTAGTAGAAAGACAGGGCATCAAGTGGAGGGATAGGGTTGCCTTCCCACAATCAAAAACTCAAACCCAGGATTGTCCATGCCCGAAAGAACTGCAGGAACAAAACTGGAGAAGAAACTGAGGTAAAGGAGATCCAGTGACAGGTAAAGGAGATCCAGTGATTGGGATCCAGCTCAAGGGAAGGCTCCAAGGCCTGACACTATTTCTGGTGCTATGGTGTGCTTACAGAAAGAAACCTAGTGGCTGCCCTCTGAGAGGCCTAACAAGCAACTGAAAGAGTCAGATGCAGATACTTAAACCCAACCAGTGGACAGAAACCAGAGACTCTTGTGGTTGAATTAGGCAAAAACTGGAAGAAGCTGAGGAACAAGGCAACCCCATTGGAAGACCAGCAGTCTCAACTAACCTGGATCCCTGAGATCTCTCAGACACTGAGCCACCAAACAAGTAGCATACAGCAGCTGATATGAGGTCCCCCATGCATACACAGCAGAGGACTGCCTGCTCTGGCCTCAGTCAGAGAAGATGCACCTAACACTCCAGAGACTTGAGCACCTAGGGAGTGAGAAGGTCTGGTGGAATGGGTGTGGGGAGGTGGAGAGTGGTGGTGGAGAGATCCTCTTGGAGACAGGGGAGAAGGTATAGGATGAGGAACAGTCAGTGGGAGGACAGGGAGGGTGATAAGGACTGGACTATAAAACAAAGATGAAGAAGAAGAAGAAGAAGAAGAAGAAGAAGAAGAAGAAGAAGAAGAAGAAGAAGAAGAAGAAGAAGAAGAAGAAGAAGAAGAAGAAGAAGAAAAATTTTAAAAGACTAAGTATCAAATACTTCCTATCTGATCTATGACAGGACAATAGAAAAAAAAATCAAGAACCAAACTCTCACAAAACACAGATGGACTAAAATCTCATCAAAGCTCACAGTAAACAACCCAACTTTAGATCCCAATATCACAAACTATATCAAAGAACAATATGACATATTCCTCTAAACTACCAACCATTCTATAGCAATGCTCCTCTATGAGAGCAGTTCAGATGACTCTCACTACATAGAACTTAAAAGAATAATATAAAATATGTGTTCAATAAATTTAAGTACTTTAAAACAGAAGTTAATAAACACCTAAAAAATTACAGAGACTAAGAATAAACTCTTCTTTTTATAGTATAGAATAGAATTTATTCATAGCATGTGGAAGAGAGTTGAGAGAAAGGCACACAGAGTGAGGGGGAGAGGGAGATGAAGAGAGAGAAGGAGTAGAGGCTGGGCATGAGCATGTGGAGAGAGATGGGGGAGGGAAATAGAGGGAAGAGGGTAAGAAGCGGGAGCAAAAGAAGAGAGAGCCAAGAATAAACTCTTGAGTAACATCCAAGAAAACACAAATGACTTAATGAAATAATCAAGACAATTCATCATGTGAAACATGATTTCAACAAAGAGATTGAAATACCAACAAAAACCCAAGCTAAAATGAAAGTAGTAATGAAATAGTCAGCACCTTAATCAAAATTCTTAGTGGAAACCCTTGCCAACAAAATGGATCACATAGAAGACAGAATATTGGGATCTGAAGACAACATAGAGCATTTGAATACTTAGTCAAAGAAAGCAAGCTAAAACAAACTCCCAAACAGAATATATAGGAATCTGAGACACTCATAAAAAGACCAAATCTATGAATCATGAACATAAAAGAATTACAATTCAAAAGTACACAACAGTTTTTAAAAGAATCAGAAGGAATTTTCCCAAAACTAAGGAAGAAGGTGCCCATTCAGATACAAGAAGCATATAGGACACCAACTAGATAGGATCAGAAAAGAATCTCCACTCACCATATTATAATTAAAATGATAAAACATACAGAACAAAGACAGGCTACTGCAAACTGCAAGAGAGCAACGGGAAGTCACATACACAAGTAAATCCATTAGAATGACCATGGAATTGTCCAAGGAAACTTTAAAATCAGAAGCTCTTGATTAATTTAATTTAACTATATTACTAAAAGTACTAAAAGACCACATATCTTGTCGAGGTTAGTTTTTTGGTCAACTTGACACAAACAAGGATCATCTGAAAAGGGAAACCTCAGTTGAGAAACTGTTTTCATCAGACTGCCTATAGACAAGTCTGTAGGGTGTTTCCTTCATTGCTGATTGATGTGGGAAGGCCCAACCTATTGCTGGTGTTGCTACCCTTGAGCAGGCATTCCTGAGTCACACAAGAAAACAAAGAGAGTCATGGTGAGCAATCCAATAAGCAGCGATCCTCGATGGCCTCTGGTTCACTTCCTGCTTCCAGGTCCCTGCCTTGGTTTCCTCTCATGCTCATCTGCAAGGAGAAATAAATCCTTTATTCCAAAGGTTTGTTTTGGTCTTTTTTTTTTTTTTAAGGATAGTAACAGAAAGCAAAGTAGAACAGATCTTGACACCAGAGTACTACCCATCAAAATTCTCTTCCATAATTAAAAAAAAGAAAGAAAAATTTCAGGATACAAACAGACTAAAAAGAATTCTTGTCCATCACACCAGCATATTTGAAGGAATGCATAGAACTGAAGAGAAATGTAGCAGAAGATGGCCTAGTTGGCCATCATTGGGAAGAGAGGCCCCTTGGTCAGGCAAACTTTATATGCCCCAGTACAGGGGAATGCCATGGCCAAGATGTGGGAGTGGGTGGGTAGGGGAGCAGGGCGGGGGATGGGGGAGGGTCTAGGGGACTTTCAGGATAGCATTTAAAATGTAAATGAAGAAAATAGCTAATAAAAATTGGAAAAAAAAAAGAACTGAAGAAAAGAGTACATATAGCTAAACAACTATAGGAAGAAAAAAAATCACCCTAAAATAACAATTCAAAGTCGTACTAAGAACACCAACAGCACAAAAGCAACACAAGGACAACAATGAGCCTGTACCTTGCAATAATAACTTTGTGTATTAATGGCTTCACATCCCAATCAAAATAAATAAACTAGCTGAATGGATTAAAATCGGTATCTAGCTCTTTGTTGTCTACAGAAACACAGTTCACCATCAAGTACAGATGCAATGCCTTTGAGTGATATGATAAAAGGTAGTATTCCAAGAATGTAGAGGAGGATATAAGGAAGAGGAGAGGGAGTTTAAGAGTAGAGGACAGCAATGGTGGTATGAGGTGGAAAGGGGGAATAAAAGTAAGATGGGAGGCTAAGTGTGGAGATCCAAAGAAGAGTAAAACAGGGGAGAAAAAAGCATTTAAAATGTTTTTAAAGGCCATGTTAAAGCCTTTTATTTTAAGAGCTTTCTAAAGTATATACATTTTCAAGTATATAAATATCACCACTAAATATTATGAGACAGAGATCCATCCCATGGGTTAGCACCAATCTCTGATACTATTAATGATACTCTGTTATGCTTGCAGACAGGAGCCTAGCCTGGCTCTCCTCAGAGAGGTTCCACCCAGCGGTTGACTCAGATAGATGCAGACACCCACAGTCAAACAGTAAATGGAGCTTCAGGACTTGTATGGAAGAATAGAAGGAAGGACTGTGGGCCCCAAAGGGAATAGGAACTCTATAGGAAGACCAATAGAGTCAACTAATCTGGACTCTTGGGGCTCTCAGAGACTGAACAACCAAAGAACATACACAGGCAGGACCTAGTTCCCCACCCTGCACATATGTAACAGATGTGCTGCTTGGTCTCATGTAGATCCTGGATAACTGGAACAGAGGCTATCCCAAAAACTGTTGCCTGTGTGTGGCATATGTTCTTCTAGACGAGCCGCCTTGTCTGGCCACAGACAAGCACTTACTTAGTTACTTACTTAGTTGGAATTGGCAATATCATATCAGAATATATTGTATGGGAAAATCTCTTTTCAATAGAAGAAAAATTGACATTTTATATTTTTTAAAAAAGCTTAATTGAAATTATCTCATGTGGAGTTAACAGAGAAAATGTTCCTTCTAAAACCAGATACTCAGACAAAATCCCAGATTCAGGCAACTCTTAACAGTTGTTGAGAGTTAAGACTCGAAAAACAATGCTGGCTATTGGTATTACACTTGGATGCCCAGCAAAATTTAAATAAGATCCTAATTCTGAAGACATCGCACACACTGGTCAGAAGACTTGAAGAGATCAACGGAAACTGGACTGGAAGCCTCCTCCTTGATGGCCAGCCTTTAGAGTCTCACAAGGTGCTAGGCATGCTACTGCAGGAACAAAGGAACCATCAGACTTGCCCAATGTAGACCTTTGAACTGCATTAGGGGCTAACTTTCAAGTATATGCTTATCTTTGCAATAGTGAAAAGAATGTGTTTCAGAGAAACCAAAAACTATCTGATGGATTTAACCCATGCCTGATTTGTAAACCTGAACAAGAATCCATGAATGAAGAGGAACTAAACCACAGGAGAGCTTACTCCTATCATTTTGCTAAACCAATATCTAGCTAAGAGGCTTCCGACTGCTTCTTTTTGCATGTGTAGAATAGTCTAACCATGCTGCTCAGCAGAGAAGCTACTTTGGCAGTGAACAAAGGACCACAAACGATAAAACTGCAGAGAAAAAAAAATGACTGTGGAGCGCTTATTTCCAAATTGGACATCTGTATCACATACAGACAACTCGGTGCTCAAGAAACACTGTGGAAGAGGAAGCAGAAAGAATGAGATAGGGAGGAAGGTTCATGCAATGTCTTCTGAACATGACAGGCAGTTGTATTCATGAACTCTCAGTAACTGTGGTAGCTTACATAAGGCCTGTACATATCAGCCTAGTACACACTCCTCCATAGGAGAGAATTGAACCATAAGTCTCTGCTCCTGCTTGAGAGACAATAGGCACTCAATGGTTGCCAAAACAGGGAAAGTTAGTTTTCTTCTGAGGCGAGATCCATGGCAAGTTGCTCATACTACAGTGGATAGCCCTATGTATGTATGCATGTGGACAATGCTAATTATACAATTTATTGTGTGTGTATATATATATTCAAGATCCAGAAAGATATGATTATAGAGGGGCCCTGGAAGGAGGTGGTGGTAATGGAAAGTATATTTGATCAAAGTAAAATAGGTTTATGCGTGAAGAAAATGAAGAACACAATTTCAAGCATGGCTGCCTGTGCCTGTAGTCAAGCACTGGGAGGCAGATGGAGGTGGATTCTGGGAGCTAACTAGCCAGTCAGCCTCACCTAAACTGGGAGCTTCCACTTCAGAAAAGACCCTTTTGCAAGACAATAAGGTCAAGAGTGGTAGACAAGGTCACCCAGCACCTACACTGGCCTCTTTATACAAACACGAAGATTCTACAATCTCTCTTCTAATCTCCTAACAACAAGAAAAGCATTGTTTGAAAATCATTATTCTGGGAATAAATAGCACAATGAAAGAAGTTAGGAAAAAGCGAGTAAAAGTATATATAGACTCTGGTTGCCAAAATAGTCAAATTCCTATGAAACCTAATCAGGAATCAATCTGCAACCTGTAAAATGTGCTCATCTGCTTATAACTCTGGACAGTCTGTAGCATCCTCTACCATCTTTCAGGTAAGATATAGTGATGTTGAATTTACCTAGGATTGGATAACATACTTGTGAGTCCGTAGTATGGTCCCAGAGAAGATTGCCATGTGAGAAAATGACCAGGAGGGAAAGACCATCCCTGAATGTGCATGGCACTTGCAATGGGCCAGGAGCCTGGATGCAGAGAAGCCTGAAGAAGGCAGAGTGTGAACACACTTGTGGGCCATTTTCTTCCTGAGTGAGCAAATCTATCCATACAGCCTTAACCTACTGATCTCAGACCCCAGCATTTTCTGTTGTGAACTTGATATCAGCAACTCTCCAAGGAATTCCCAGACTTCCAAACTTGTTAAGGTCAGGCGACTCCTGAGACGTCTGTTCCCTGGATCAAGCAGCTAACTGATGCTCTTGCCTGTCCAGCCATCACTGGATAGTCTGGACCCTATTGTGTAAATTTCCTTTTCTGAATTGCATGTGTACATTATATTGGCTGTTTTTTAGACAACCCTTCCTAATAAAGATATCTAGAATGTGATAGGCATTCATAGTACCCCTAACCAGATCACACTGGTTATACAGCATGTAAAACAAGCCAAAGTATTTTGAGTGTGTTAAAAACACCAGGATGGAAACGAAGACCTTGGAAATAACTTATTCTATAAAACACTCCTACAAACATATACATTTGATTTTACATCATATGGCAATAACTTTTCCCAAAAGCAGATATAGAAACAGCCCTTCCTCAGCATCTTTTAAAATCTAAGCCTGACTTATGTAGTTATAGACATCCTCGTTATACTATAGACTAAACTGGATGAGTTTTATTAAGGGACCCTAGCTTTTACTCTATGCAAAACCAATAAGAATCTGCTAATGTTGTTATCAAGTTCAGTCCTATCAGCATATAACACTTGGCATTTTGATAATAACATTTTCTAGGAAGTGGACAAGATGAGATTCTTTAGAATGTGGTAAAAGGATAATAAATAAAAAAGCTACCCTTTCTGGTTCAGCAACTAAAGAAAGTAGATGTAGTTTGCGAGCCAAAACTCATAGGAGATGGCACCCATGATAAATTCACTTCTTGGGAAAGGAACACAGAGTTGGGTCTGAATCTGTGCTGGAAATTTGTAGTCAGAACTGTTCATTCATAAGCCTATTTCACACATGTAATTTATAAACCTCACAATGTTAAAGACTACCTGCCATTACTACCTATCTAGCTTATTCCTATAAGCAAACCAAAGGGAAGCCTTATCCAACACTTAAAAAATAAAATAGCTAAAATGCTCAACGTTCGGCAAGATGCAGTATGCAGATGTATTTGTAGAAACTGGATTAAAGATTGAAGACACAATTGGCCATCTTTTGACTGCAACAAGCATGTCTCCAGTCAGCAGGCTGTTTGTCTGCTTGCTGCTGTCCTCTTAATGTACCATGCTGACTCATAGCTTTTCTTGCTTGTTACTAAATTATGGAAAGAGGAAAAAATGATGTCTGCTGATTTTATACCGTTCTATCACTGAAAATAGGCATATAAATAAAAGCTAGACATTCATTTAAAGATAACAAGGAGTAATTGTTTTCCTATTCTGGAAACTACTGCACCTCTGTGAGGTTTGGTGAGTATATATTGCCACGAGCATCATACAGCTAGTGGTGAGAAGATGAGAGACTGCTCCAACGAACCTGGAAACATGTTAGTCAACTTTCCATTATTGTAACAAAACACCTGACATAGTCTATTTAAGAAGAAGAAAGGTTTATTTTGGCCCATGATTATAGAGCTTTCTATTATGTTCTGCTGTTGCTGTGGGTGAGTGTTAGTGAGACAGAGAGAAGGGTGTCACTCATTTCTCTGAGCAACCAGCAGGTGTCAAGCATCATCGTGAAAGCACTCAAAAATTGTTAGAAATCATTGCTAATATTGTTGACGGGTCCTTTTCATTTATGTTCCTCAACCTATAAATAAGATGGCTCAAATAAGAATGACCCACACAGGCTCATAGATTTGAACATTTAGTCATTAGGCAGTGGCACTATTTAACAGAAATTAGGAGCTGTTGCCTTGTTGGAGTAGTAGTGGCCTTGTTAAAGAAAGTGTATGACTGGGGTGGACTTTTGAGATTTCAGAAGCCAAAGCCAGGCCCAAAGGCTCCAAAGAGAAGTATCGAATACAATGATAAGTATTGTGAATACAGTTGGAAATTATATTGATTTTTAGGGAAACAAGAGTAGTAGGTTCTCTCAGGTCTATGACCTCACCAGCCTCGCCAGCCATGACTAGTTGGCTAGATTTGCAGTATCAGGCATGAGGTCCCACCAACTAAGTAGGCATTAATGTTCAATTGGATAAATGGTGGTAAACAGTAACAGAGAAAAAGTGAGGTCTGGTGTTCTTCCCATACCATGACATTCTCCTCTCATAGAAATATTGCTTCCTAAACAGGAATATCCAATATAACTTTTCCAGTGGTCAAGAATTGTAAAAATCGTAATCTACAAAATGACCCCTCTCACCTAATCCTAAGTGCCTCCTTATTCATCTTATTTTTATCAGTAATTTTATTTGTTTTCATTTCAAATGGTATTACCTTTCTTGGTTTCCCCTCCATAGTACCCTATTCCATCCACAGTCTCTCCTGCTTTTATGAGGGTCTCCCCTACCCACCCACCCACCACTCCTGCCTCACCACCGTAGCATTCCCCTATGCTGGGGCATCAAGCCTCCACAGGACCAAGGGCCTCTCCTCCCATTGATGTCCAACAAGGCCATCCTATGCTACATATGCAGCTGGAGCCATGGGTCCCTCCATGTGTACTCTTTGGTTGTGCTGTAGACCCTGGTGGGAGCTCTGGGGTGTTTATTTTGTTGATATTGCTGTTCTTCCTATAAGGTTGCAAACCCCTTCAGCTCCTTCCATCCTTCCCCTAACTCCTCCATCGGAGTCCCCGTGTTCAGTCTGATGTTTTGCTGTGAGCACCCATATCTGTATTGGTCAGGCTCTGTTCATCTTATTTATATTCGCTCTTTCTTTGCTTCTTTCTACTCAGTACAGTGTGCAATTGTTATCCATACTTCCTGGGTGGCTGTCTTTTACATAAAAATCCTAATCTCTTTAGTGGCACAAACCTATGAATCTTATTTTTCTTCTTACACTCTCCTTACCTAGCTTTCAGCACAATGTCTAAGCAATTGATATTTAATTGCCCTTATCATTTGCATGACATAGTTAAATCAAGGCACATTAGCAACACATCTTCCATGTGCAAGAATACTCAATAGGATTAAAAACTGTGGAGTTTTAGAGCTATAATGGGATTTTTTAAACATGTAAATTAGCCATTTTGTATAAACAATGTGGATCTGAACTCTAGAGGGGTCACTCAGCTAATACAGGTCACACACACCTACCTACCTATAGGCTTGGGATTAGGCTTTAGCAAAAACATTAAATTTCCTTGTGTATTTGTTTTCAGTCTTACTTAATAAAGAAGCCAGATAAACTGACTAATCATGCTAAGAAAAAGTAGATGTTAGTACCCTGAAACCAAGTTCAATAGGAAGTTTTCTTACAGTATAAATACTTGATTTGGCTTCCAAACAGCATAAATTTACACAAGAAATTATGAGTCACTGGGCATCATTGATGAAAACAGGCATTGAACTTCAGGACTTGCTAACCTTTGTCTCAGGACAGAGAAACTATTTTAGTATATTTTATGTCCTCTACTAGCCCAGTGCTCTTCCAAGCCAGACAAAAAAGCATTTGAAAAGGTAAAATTCCAGATACAGTACAACTACACGGGATATATTTCTGACTTTCAAATTTGTGAGTGCAGCCTCTCTACTGCAGCACTACAGTGGAAGTCAATGCTTTCTCCCTTTCTTAATACACCATCTTACAAGATGCTCAACAAATAATATTTTGCATCTTGGATATAGGCTATTTATAACAGCATACCAATGTTTGTTAATACAAAAGGAAGGTGGAAATGTCCAGCCTAAAATAACCTGTAATTCACAGTGAGTAATGATTTCAGCCCATATGGGGTGAAGATCACCCACAGCCAAACGTTCCATTGAGTGTGACAAAGTGACACACAGAAGTCAAGTGCTGTATGCTGAGTAGCAGTCTTTTCCTAGCGGCGCAGAACTCGAGACATGAAAAGGATGCACAGAAGCCGCCATGCTGACAGGGGTGAAAACCGGGGAATCAAACAAATGTTGCTGATTCAAAGTTGTTCTCCTACGATAACAACCCGCACCAAATGAGTTGCCGCGGTGGAGAGCAAGCTGTGCTCAGAGACTAATTGCTGCACTTGTTAGAGTGTGCAAGAAGGTGTTTATTTGTTTTACATGTGTTTGGTGCCAAGACATCCCCGGGATCTGGAGCTGAAGCGGAAACAGAATGACAGTGTTTAGAAAACTAAACACAAAAACAAAAGGGAAGGAGAGTGGTTTTTTTGTGTGTGTGTGTGAAAGCGACTTGAGCGTTAAACACATGAAAAGCTGGGGGCTCCTTATCCTGGGTGATTAATCCTTCAGTCTCCTTCATATCAGCCCATGGACGCCCACGCTGGAAAGGAGTATATTAAGTCTGGGATGCTTTGACGCTGTTACTTTTATTTAGATGGTGAATTATTCAAAGCAAGGAGGATCAGTCAGTGTAAAAGCTAGCAATTGAAACAAAAGGGGCTGACGTTGGGAAAGGAAGAAACACAAGCACCAACTTGAGAGCTCCGAGGGTCCCACCAGTGAGTGAGAGAGCTCCTGTGGCCTCACCACCAAGTGGGAGAGCTCCTGTGGTCCCACCTTAAGGGCGGGTATGCCTGCTTCTGCTGGGAACTCGCCCAAAGTCATCTTCTAGCTTCAGAGAAGTAGATTCTCACTAACTCTTATGGTTTTAATGTTGATGGCGAGGTTTCTACTGAGAAATCTTGTTTTTCTTCTCTTATTTCATAGACAATTTTTTTGAGAGAGAGAATTTGCTACCCCACTCTAGCTTCCGAAGAGTTCCCGAATATGATCAAGGAATGTCAATTTCTCCAAGTAAACATAAGTGTTAAAATGAAATTATTATTCATGATTCTTTTAGACACACAGATGAACTGAGCATCAGTAAATTTCTGAACAACAAATTTGAAATGTTTACATTGTCTAGAGCCTAGCAAATTTTGTGAGTTATTCTTATTTAAAAGTGAGGAACAATATGAGCCTGTATCATTTTGAAGGACCTGGTTTTTAGAATATATGTCACATAAGAAGTCACACTACCAACTGTCTCTTTTAAAGTGTCCTATTTTCAACAATTTTGAGCAGGAAACTAACTGCCTGTCTCCCTCCAGCTCCTCCCCTTTCTCTCCCTTTCACCCCCTCTCCACTTTGCCCTCCTTCCTATTAAACACAACAAATTTTCTGAAAATTATGCTGTAGGAGGGATGAAGCAAGGCTCCCATAGTACTTATTTAGCATGTACAAGCCCAGTGTCCTCAGGTCTCTCCCCAGCACTCGTGACAGTGTGGTGGTGGTGGTGGTGAAGGGACACACAAAGATGTGGAGGTACACTCCAGTACACTCTAGTGGTGACAGGAACATTGGAGATTCAAGGTCATCTTTGGCTACATATGGACTTCAAAGCCAGTCTGTGCTACAAGACACCTGGTCAAGAGAGAAAGGACTATGAGAAGAGGGGAAAAAAAGAAGTAGTCACCTTCCTTGCTCACACAAGGACATCATGAAAATCCACATCCATGGGAGATGCTTTAAAGTTACATCTCAACATCATTCACGTTCTATTTTTCACTGCTTCCTGTCACGTTCAGTGTGAATGGCTCGTTAATGTAGTGAAAACATATGTCGGATTGAGAATCAGGCAAACCACTAGTCCTACACAAAATATCAGATACACGACAGCCTTGCAGCTTCACCAAGTCTATTTTTCACTTTGAAACTATAGGAAGCTGATCTGTCAAAAAGTTTTACAAAGACACAGCTTATTATGCCTCCTTTACGCTCGTAGCCTAGACAAGCTCATTTTGTATATAAAGAAATCCATGTTCAAAACCCCACGTAGGACAAGGAAGTCAACACACTTAGGGGGAGAGTGAGCCCTTGGCTCTAGTTTAGTATAAAATTACATTGAAATATATGTTATCAGCATAATAGAAGAACTACTACAAAAAAATGTTAAATCCCTGGTTTCTAAAGCAGAAGACATAGCAGGGAAAGTTAACAAATAAACTATTATACATAGGAGTGTGTGTGTGTGTGTGTGTGTGTGTGTGTGCGTGTGTATGAGCAGTGTGTGTATCATGAGCAGAGTGTGTAACATTTGTTCTGATCTTTTGTATTGATAATCCATTACAACATAATTCCTTCTTATTTTCTCACAGTCTCCATTTTTAGGTCCATGGTGTCCCACTCCCATCTCCCACTGCTCCTGAGTCAGAAATGTCACTAGGAGAAGTACTTGACACTGTGTTCACATCCACATTCAGAGACTTTACTGAAATTTCTTCCAAGAATGTGTAAAACAAAAGACTCCTAATATTTTCCCGAACTGGTATTGGCTTCATCTGTCACAGAATACATTGAAGTATAAACCTAAGTCACCATCAACAACATTGGAGGACATACATGGTAAAAGAAAAGTCCTAGATTGAATGGAAATAAGGCCTAGACCATACACAGACTGGCAGGCACATAGTGGAAATCCACAGAGGAGGAGAATCCCAAAGGTGAGAACACTGATTCCAAAAAATTTTGCAGCCACCGAAGAAGCCAGAAATGACAACCTGACCTATTCATTTGTAAGGAAATGTAGGGCTCAAAGTGTCATAGAAGAACAATAAACAACAATTGGATATTAATGGGATTTAAAAACAAGCTCTGGCTAGAAGTGGAAGAAAACTGTACTGGTGTCATTTCTTTTTCTTTTTTTCTTTTTTCTTTTCTTTTTTTGGGGGGAGGGGGTTTCGAGACAGGGTTTCTCTGTGTAGCCCTGGTTGTCCTGGAACTCACTTTGTAGACCAGGCTGGCCTCAAACTCAGAAATCCACCTGCCTCTGCCTCCCAAGTGCTGGGATTAAAGGCTTGCGCCACCACTTGAGTCCGGCTCAGTGTCATTTTTAATAAAGGTGCCTGCACCTCTCTGAACATCAGATGTTTAATACTGGGAAACAAAGAGAATAGATCCCACTACCAATATCAAGGCACCAACTAAGTAAACAAGCACAGAAGGAGACCAGGAGTTCTCGGAATTACTGCAACACATGATCCAAAATGTGCAGTTCCCAAAAGTTCTGTGGACAAAGGAAAATATGAGTCACACCCTGGGGAGTGATGTGGAAGCAGGCAAAAGAAGCTGTGAAGGTGACCAGATAGCAAATTAAATAGAAAAAGTATTCAAAGTGGCTACTATAAATGTGTTACCAGAACTCAAGCTGAGAAGAAATAAAAGAAATATGACTAAAACTATGCAGAAGGCTCCATACAAATACAGAGATGCCATGGAACTCACTAATGGAAGACCTGTCATTAGACAATTACAAGTAACTGTTATTTGTTTATAAAAAAATGGCTGTGACTCTATAAGAGACTTGAAGAAAGCAAATATGAGCAAACTTGAAGAGAGAGTCCTAGAAGTTATATAAGCTAATGGAGGGGTGGGAGAGGGGAATGATGAGATGCAGCTGTAAGACCAGAAGATGAGTATTCATACCTGCAGTGAGCATCCACACACATACACAACACATAGACATACACATGCATACACTACATACACACACAGCATATGGACATACTCACAAGCACACAGAGAGAGGCAAGTAAGACAAGAAAAGGTATTCAGAGAAATAACAGCAATTTAATTCCCTCAGTTACTGAAAACTATGGCCTATGTATCCAGAAAGATCAGAACACTCCAAGTAGAAAAACCACCGAGGCCTATGAACAGAATCAAACTAGAGGAAATGCTGGCGTTACAACAGAATCTCAATATGAATATCATCTGAGCCTGGCGGTAGTGTAGCACGCCTTTAATCCCAGCACTTGGGAGACAGAGGCAGTCGGATTTCTGAGTTCGAGGCCAGCCTGGTCTACAAAGTGAGTTCCAGGACAGCCAGGGCTACACAGAGAAACCCTGTCTCAGAAAAAACAAAAAAATCATCTGAAATCTCAGCAGAATCCATGGAGGTCAGGAGAATCAGTGGGTACCAGACTTAATTGTTCAAAGAAAAATAGTCAAAATCTCCTCTAACACAACTATTGTTCCCAAATGAAGAGGAAATGACACTTTCCACATTAACAATAAGAATGTCAGACAGCTAGTTACTAACAAAATGACTTCTCAATTAGTACTATGAGAGTTCTTTGGGTCAAGGATAAGTAAATTCACATGACAACTTAAAATCACACAAACAGATTCCTGGTAGACGAAGCAATATAATTTTTTTTTTCAAATATTGATATGAGTACCACAAATAGTGGAATAGTCTGATATATTTTATTTTTTGTCTTTGTCTTCTTTTAATTTTTATACTCATTATCTATTGAGCTATACTTTACACAAAATAAGATATACAGGTCCAAGTTTGATTGTTTATTAATAGATGTTCAGTGGCTCCAAAATTATTTGATGAATATTCTATCTTTTTTTTTTAAATGTTAAACTTTTATTGCATAAACCTTTCTTCTCATTATACACACACACACAAACATATACATACACAAAGGGCTTCTTTCAGGTCTGGATTTCTCACAGGATCTATATATGTTCTCTTTCAACTCTACAAGGAAAAAGTGTTGTTTTCTACCTTTATTCACAACTTTACCTTGGGACCCTACTATTTATATTGGAACAAAACAGTTTTAATAAATTATTTTCTCATTTAAAAGAGAAACCCCAGTTTATCTGTTCTTCCTATCATACTTTCACATTTTTATTTCTCCTATTATTTTGTTTTTGTTTTTGTTTTGTTTTGGTTTGGTTTTGGTTTTTTGAAGCAGGGTTTCTCTGTATAGCCCTGGCTGTCCTAGAACTCACTCTGTAGACCAGGCTGGCCTCAAACTCAGAAATCTGCCTGCCTCTGCCTCCCAAGTGCTGAGATTAAAGTCGTGTGCCACCAAGCCCGGCTCCTAAACTTTTATTAGATATTTTCTTCATTTACATTTCAAGTGTTATCCAGAAAGTTCCCTATATCCTCCCCCCTCCCGGCCCTGTTACCCTACCCACCCGCTCCCACCCCCTGGCCCCAGCATTCCCCTGTATCAGCTATTAAAAACAATAAATATATGAAATTCCTAGGCAAATGGATGGATCTGGAGGCCATCATCCTGAGTGAAGTAACCCATTCACAAAAGAACTCACATAACATGTACTCACTGATATGTGGATATTAGCCCAGAAACCTAGACTACCCAAGATACAATTTACTAAACACATGATACTCAAGAAGAAGGAAGATCNAGAGTTAAAGGGAGCATTTGTGCAGCTCAATCCAAAGGATGGACCCAACGACTGCGGCTGCCAGGGATCCATCCCACAATCAGTCACCAAACATAGACACTATAGCATATGCCAGCAAGATGGTGCTGAAAGGGCCCGGATATAGAGGTCTCAGGGGAAAATATACCAATGCCTGGCAAACATGGAGGTGGAAGCTCACAGTCAGCTATTAGATGGAACACAGGGTTCCCAAGGAAGAAGGAGCTAGAGAAAGTACCCAAGGAGCTGAAGGGGTCTTCAACGCTATAGGTGGAAGAATAACCATGAACTAACTAGTACCCCCTGGGCTCGTGTCTCTAGCTGCATATATAGAAGAGGATGGCCTAGTTGGCCATCAGTGGGAAGAGAGGCCCCTTGGTTATGCAGAAGCAATATAATTTTACAAGACATAATAATTGCTTGTTTTCTCCTTCTTTTAGTGGCTTTAAACGGAAATTCTGTAAAATAATGTTATGGAATATATGGTTGGACGCATATGTGGAAATACAACATGGGTAACACACTTGCCATTAACAACAGAGTATTAAGAGCAAAGGTACAACAGAATAATAAATAATATGAGATGATAAGTTAATGCAATATCAAACCTGATGGTAGCCCTCCAGAGTGGGTCTTAGGAAATATTCAACTCTAAATGCCTACATTCAAACTGAAGAAATAGATCAAGCCAAGACAGCAATCTTCTACCTTATAGCACTGGAAAAAGAAGGGTAAAAGAAGCCTAATGTAAGATTGAAAGAGATAAAGATTAAAATAGACACTAACATAATAAAGAATAGAAAAATTGAACTGCCTAAAAGGATCAACAAAATCAGCATGTTATTTTAATCTTAACTGAAAGGGGAAAAAAAAGGAGAAAACTAAATTTAGTCAAAGAAAAGATTGCTACTAAACTTACAGCAATAAAATAAATATAAAGGGATGCCGAGCCAGTGCTGGTCCCTGTGTGGGCAAGGGAAGGTTGGCCCTGCCACTCACTGACTACCGTGTAGCTGGAAGGTCTAGGGGAGGCCCTGGCTGACCAACTCATCTAGAACTCAGGTCCAGACCCAGACAACTTTTTAGAAAGATAAAACTTACTGCAAATGACAGGAAAAAATACATCACAAGATGAAAACTATAAAATAAAAATATTGAACATACAAGTTGTCAAAACTCACCATAAACCTTATGACAATATGATTTTACTCACATATTCGACCAAACATTCAAAGACTGATGAAAGCCTATTAATCATAAACTATCAGGAAGTAGGCAAGGAAGCATTTCACAACTTGCTTTTAAGCTATTACCTTGATAAAATATTAGAAAAAATGCATCACAGGAACTATAATTCAGTATTTCCCTTTTATTTTTAAATAGCATAAAGCAGGGAAAAAGATGTATTAAACATAGTCATATTGTAAAGAGTAACAAAGAAATCCAGAGAAGTACAGACATGCACAAACCACATACCTACACACACATACAGGCACACACCATACACGCATATATACACTTACACCTGAATTCATATACCACACACATGCACATAACTTATACACACATACACACATATACACATATACACTTACAAACATACTCACACATACACACACATATGCATACATGCACACACATACACAGCACATAGATATACACATGCACACACCACATAAACATGCAGCACATGGACATACTCACAAGCACACACACACATGCATACATACACATTCTGGGTCCTAAATTACTGATATAGTTTAATTAGAAAGCAAAAGCTATGTATAATTGAGCAGGTTGGTTAAGGGGTGCTCTATCCATCACTGACCATAACTGCCTCAGACTGGTTTTTTTCCACAACAACTTCTCAAGACAAAGTTCTTCTCTGACTAGCACCAGGCTGCAGCCTTTTATTTCTCCCACCATGAGACTACTAGAGGGAACTCTAGCTCCTTTCTGTGTCTTGTTTCAACAGTGCAGATCACCAGAGTGAGAGGCACAAATGTTCTCTTTAGAATATCCTCCTTCCTTCCAGGCTACCAGAAGCATCTTCCTATCTTGTCTTAACACCTTAATCCTGACATGAAATGGCTCAGTCTGAAAAAAAGATACCATAAGCAGAAGACAAGCAGGAACCAGTCTTAGAATATATTTGATTACAGTCAGGTAACTGCACAGCGAGCATTTTTCTATAGCTTTAGTCATATTTTGGAAAGGCTAACATTAACAGATCCATCTTGCTGGTTTGAAAAGTCTCACCATAAAGCCATGACTGGTTTAAAGTTTACAGTCCTCTTGCTTCAGCTTCCCGAATACTGAGATTATGAACAAGTGCCACTACTTCCTGAATGGCTTACTTTAGATTCCTACAACCCCCTGCTCCACTACCACTACCCTGCCACCTGTAATGTCGCTGAACAATATTACCTAGTGACATCTTTTGTTCGTAGTACTCTTCTACCATTGGAGTTAAGAGACGTGTTAACAAAGAGATAATGACAGCAAGCCCTTGTGGACAGTTTTGACCAACTACAAGGTAATTGGGTGGAGAATACCTGGAATGCACTCTGAATTTCCTGTTCTATTTGTTTCTAGCGTCTTAAAATATTCAGGTTTGTTAACTAGAAACCTTACTTCTATCAAACATTAATAGAAAACAGTTAGTTAGAAGGTTTTAACACAACATAATTATAAATACAAGTAGTTTTGTTAGAATGTTTTTTTTCAACTTTTATTAGATATTTTCTTCATTTACATTTCAAGTGTTATCCAGAAAGTTCCCTATATCCTCCCCCCTCCCGGCCCTGCTCCCCTACCCTCCCGCTCCCACCCCTTGGCCCCAGCGTTCCCCTGTATTGGGGCATATAAAGTCTGCATAACCAAGGGGCCTCTCTTCCCACTGATGGCCAACTAGGCCATCCTCTTCTATATATGCCGCTAGAGACACGAGCCCAGGGGGTACTAGTTAGTTCATGGTTATTCTTCCACCTATAGGGTTGAAGACCCCTTCAGCTCCTTGGGTACTTTCTCTAGCTCCTTCTTCCTTGGGAACCCTGTGTTCCATCTANATGTCCCTCAACAGAGGAATGGATACAAAAAATTTGGTATATTTACACAATGGAGTACTACTCAGCTATTAAAAACAATAAATATATGAAATTCCTAGGCAAATGGATGGATCTGGAGGCCATCATCCTGAGTGAAGTAACCCATTCACAAAAGAACTCACATAACATGTACTCACTGATTGTGGATATTAGCCCAGAAACCTAGACTACCCAAGATACAATTTACTAAACACATGATACTCAAGAAGAAGGAAGATCAAAATGTGGACACGTCACCCCTTCCTAGAATTAAGAACAAAGCACACATTGAAAGAGTTAAAGGGAGCATTTGTGCAGCTCAATCCAAAGGATGGACCCAACGACTGCGGCTGTTGTTAGGGTTTCCCAATAACGCACATAAAGTGTTCGCACTCACCAGATGCAATGGTATAAACATGGAATGTCCCTCACAAAGTCATGTTCTGAACATTTAGTCAGTGGTGCTGTTGTGAAAGGCTGGAGACTGTTTTCGGTATTGGGGTGAGGCCAGTCAGCTGGGTCTATCAGGGAAGATCTTATAAATCCCAGACAGGCTTACCTCTCTTCTTTACACCACACCATTCAAGACCCACTTCTGCTTTGTTGGAGGATTCCTTTTTCCACCTCTTTTTACTTTCCTTTTAATTTTTTTATTTTTTATTTTTTGAATTTCATCAAATGAGTTTTGACTATTTGGTAAGTAATCACCCTTCCCTCCAACCCCTCCTAGATCAAGATCGGCCTCTCTTCCCACCAAACTTTGTGTCTTCTCCCTTTTGTGCATCAAGTCCAAGTTGTATTACCCACAACCTGGATTTGTGCCCTCTACTGGAGCACACTTAAATTTCCAGAGCCAAAGCTTAAAAGTGTGCTTTCAATCTTTACCAATCCTAAATCTGATAGGGGACTGATATCCAATATATATAAAGAACTCAAGAAGGTGGACACCAGAAAATCAAATATCCCCATTAAAAAGTGGGGCACAGAGTTAAACAAAGAATTCTCAACTGAGGAATACTGAATGGCTGAGAAGCACCTGAAAAAAATGTTCAACATCCTTAATCATCAGGGAAATGCAAATCAAAACAACCCTGAGATTCCACATCACACCAGTAAGAATGGCTAAGATCAAAAAATCAGGTGACAGCAGATGCTGGCGTGGATGTGGAGAAAGGGGAACACTCCTCCACTGTTGGTGGGAATGCAAGCTTGTTCAACCACTCTGGAAATCAGTCTGGTGGTTCCTCAGAAAATTGGACATAGTACTACCGGAAGATCCAGCAATACCTCTACTTGGCATATATCCAGAAGAGTTTCCATCTGGTTATAAGGACACATGTTCCACTACGTTCATAGCAGCCTTATTCATAGTAGCCAGAAGCTGGAAAGAACCCAGATGTCCCTCAACAGAGGAATGGATACAAAAAATTTGGTACATACACACAATGGAGTACTACTCAGCTATTAGAAACAATGAATATATGAAATTCCTAGGCAAATGGATGGATCTGGAGGGAGTCATCCTGAGTGAGGTAACCCAATCACAAAAGAACTCACATAACATGTACTCACGGATATGTGGATACTAGCCCAGAAGCCTAGACTACCCAAGATACAATTTACTAAACACATGAATCTCAAGAAAAATGAAGTTCAAAATGTGGTCTCTTCGCCCCTTCCTAGAATTAAGAACAAAACACACATTGAAGGAGTTACAGAGATCATGTGTGAAGCTGAATCAAAAGGATGGACCAACCAGTGACTGCGGCTGCCAGGGATCCTTCCCATAATCAGCCACCAAAATAAACACTATAGCATATGCCAGCAAGATAATGCTGAAAGGGACCTGATATAGCTGTCTCGTGGGAGGCCATACCAGTGCCTGGCAAACATGGAAGTGGTTGCTCACAGTCAGCTATTAGTTGGAACACAGGACTCCCAAGGAAGGAGCTAGAGAAAGTACCCAAGGAGCTGAAGAGGTCTTCAACCCTATAGGTGGAAGAATAACATGAACTAACTAGTTCCCCCTGCGCTCATGTCTCTAGCTGCATACATGGAAGAAGATGGCCTAGTTGGCCATCATTGGGAGGAGAGGCCCCTTGGTTTTACAGACTTTATATGCCCCAGTACAGGGGAACGCCAGGGCCATTATGTGGGAGGGGGGTGGGTAGGGGAGCAGGGCAGGGATGCGGGAGGGTAAGGGGAAATTTCTGGATAACATTTGAAATGTAAATGAAGAAAATATCTAATAACTAGAAAAAAATTTAAATAAATAAATAAATAAAATTATAAGCCGGGGAAAAAAAGTGCTCTCTCTCTCTCTCTCTCTCTCTCTCTCTCTCTCTCTCTCTCTCTCTCTCTGCAGGAAACAACTGTAAATTGTTGCTCAGCTAGAGATGGGTGACCTGCCATCATCTCCATGTTGTTAATTGTCCTAGCTTAAGCTTACATTTTGTTGGTGCATGTTATTACAGCTTCTGAAAACTTCTTTGTACAGCTTCCCAACTGTGCATACGAAAAAAAACTTTCTTTGTATTAATTTGCCTACCCTAGTTATTACATTCTGTTGTTTGTTTGTTTGTTTGTTTACCTGTATGTTTGTTTGTTTGTCTGTGTTCTGGAATTCATTATGTAGACATTGTTCGTCTTAAACACACAGATATATACCTGCCTCTGCCTCCTGAGTGCTGTGATTAAAGGTGTGTGCCACCACAGCTCAGCAAGTTCTTACATTCTTTCCATCCCTCCATCCAAAATTATCTCTGAGCCTTAGAAAAAGCTGGTGCAGTTATATTTACAAATGAGCATTCTTCAATCTCAAATTCTCTACAGCTTAACTAGTTGTAGGTCTCTGGGTAAGTCATCAACTACTGCAAATAAAATACTGTCTAGTGAGTATTGAGAGTTCATAAATCTATCATATAATAATAAGTAATTAGGAGCCATTTTATTTTATGTGTATGTGTGCTTTGGCAATATATGTGTGTGTGTAATCTTTACATACCTAGCAGAGTCAAGAAGAGGCCAATTGAATACCTCTAACTGGATAGTTGTGAATGTTGACATGGCTGCTGGAGGTCAAAATACAAGACAAGGAAGTGCTTTTAGTCACTGACCCATCTCTCTAACCCCAATATCCTCTGCTTTTTGATTGCTGATATATTCTTACTGCTATAGCCACAGGCTGCTCTAGCCTCTGTGCCTTCCCAGGCAGGATGTACTCTGTCTCAGCAATGAGAATGATAACCAATATATCAATCTCAGTAATTAAAATAACAGAGAAATAACAACAGGGGGTACAATATGGGTCAAGTGTATAAATTAACCAAATAAAGTTGGCAGGAAAGAATCCAAATGTAACTCCCTACAAATGCATTCAAGTACTATGCTGTGAAGAGGATATTGTTTCAGACAACTGTGATAGCCACAAGCCAAAATCTGAGGTCAGGGCCATAATCCACGCCAGGTATGCAAGTTCTTTTCTTACACAAAGATCAAGAACTGAATTTACTTGAGATTGGTAACAACTTACTACAATTGAACTGCCTCCCACATGTTTATGTTTACAATGAAATAGGTGTGATTGATCTTTTCAAATTCAATACTGAAACATTAAAAACATTCATCAAATATACCATAGCTCCTGATTTGGAGTCTCAAACGGAAAAGAATGCTATCTTTTTTTTTTATTTCAGGTAATTAGTTATCAGGATGTAACATTTGGTGATAATTAATGAAGAAGCAAAATGTCATACATAATTTAAAAAAACAAATAGGAAACTGTTTATAAATATACTTCTACAAAGTGAAGCCTAAGCTCATTATCTAATATGGTTTTCTTTTTTATGTCTTTAGAATTTATTTTGAAATAAAAGTCTGTTTGTATGTAATGATAGAAGTGTTTGTAAGTGTATTAGCAAGGTCAGCTGTAGGATAACAGCCTCCAATGTGTAACTCTCACATCCATTATTGTGCTAACACAAGAGTCTGTGTTCTTATCAGGAATGGGTATGAACATGACAATCCCTGCTCAATTAGTTTATTGATAGGGTTGACACATTAAGTGCTCAATTAATAATAATGATTAATTTTATTTACTTATGTCAACTTAACCAAAGAAAAAGAATTGCGCATATCTTTTCATTAATCAGATTTAAAATAACATTTTATTATAACTAATTTTAATTAATGAAAACAATTAATCATGTCCTTTTCTCTCTGAAATTTCATTATTTCTATAACTTGTCAGTTATGCTGTGGGTGACAGAATATCTGGAGTAGGAACATCTTTATTATAGTCATTAAGAGCTAAGCTATGGCTCAATGGGTAAAGGGGTTTGCATGCTTCCAAGTCTGGTGACCTAAATTCAATCCCTACAGCCCACATAGTAGTGGGAAAGAATCGTCTCATTCAAGTTGTCTTCTGCTTTCTATATATTCTGTGGCATGTGCTACCCCAACATGTTCATAGCTACACACACACACACACACACACACACACACACTGTTAACAAGTAGATGTAATAAAAAGTTAATTCATTAAACAAATACAATTGGAATACAGATTGGTGTAGAACTTGTGTGCATGGTAGCCTGAATGAGAATGGCCTCCATAGGTTCATATGTTTGAATATTTGGTCTTCAGTTTGTAGAACTGTTTAGGAAGGTTGAGAAGGTATGACTCTTTCTGGGGAGATATGTTATGGTCACTGAGAGTAGACTTGAGGATTTCAAAGAATCTCTACTGTTTTGAGTCAGCTCTGTAGGTTATCTACATATGGATCAAGATATAAGCTTTCAACTATTCCTAACAACATTCCTTTGCTTTACAGGTTGGACTCTACCCCTCTAAAGCTGTTAGCTAGCTCTCTTTTTTATAAGTTGCCATTTTCTTTGCTTTTTTTTTAACCAGGGCAATAGAAAAGTAAGCATTTCCTAAAGACTACAAATTTTATGGCTTTTGCATTTAAAATGACATTAACAAATATTCTACATCAAATTATTTACCAATTATATGCAGACAGAAAATGTAAAGCAAAGTTACATTTTTGAAAAAAATGTGAACCCAAAGAAGTATTCTGGCCAATGATGTTCTAAGCCATCACACCCAAAAAGGATCGATGTCCTGTCCCCATAAAAGGAATTGTGTTGCTCTTTAAATTACTTTCTACCCCTTTGCCATAATATAATAATTATACTCCTCAAGCAACCGTTTTTACTATCGTCATTGCCTAATTTCTTATCATCATTGACATTACTATAATTATATTTTTCTCCTTAAACAAGTATTATTCATATTTATAATTTCTCCATATCTGTCCTAGTTTGTCTTCTATCTCTGTGATAAACACCATGTCTAAAAGCAGCTTAAAGGGAGAACTGGTTTATTTCAGCTTGTAGTCCATCATCATGGAAAAACAAGGCAGGAACTCAAGGCAGGAAGTTGGAAGTAGAAACTGAAGCAGAATGCATAAGGTAATACTGCTTATATTCTTTAACTTTCTTGCTTCCCATGACTTGCTCAGCCTCCTTTCTTATAGGAATACCTGCCAGACTTGGCACTGCCCACAGTGGGCTGGGCCCTCTCACATCAATTATTAGTAAAGAAAATGTCCCATAAGTTGATCTACAGGCCAGTTTGATATTATATTCTCAATTTTGATTCCTTCTTCCCAGGTGACCTGACCTTGTGCCAAAATCAAAATGACAAAGAAATTAACCAACACAGTATCTAAAATGTAACTTATTTAAAAGTATAAATATGATACAAATCACTTATGATTAAATAAAATTTCAAGTATGTGTACCTTAATTCTAAAGCATAAACTTATAAAATCAAGACGTGCTGAACCATATAGGTGGTGCATCTGAATATCACAAGTCAAAGTATCAAATAACTTCATTAATCCATACATAGTGCACATGGCCTCATTTTTCCACATCAAAGATAGACCCGTATTCTTCCTTCCTTCTGCTTTCAAGTCAAACATGTTATTAATGTACAACAATAAAACATGAGTGAAATAAGGCCTGTTAATTCCAGGTAGAATGACTTAAGAATCAGTCATAATTCACTATACTTTTTGTACCATAACCACTGAGGCCAATAAACTCCAATCTATATCAAAACCAGTCCCTGGCTAATTATTTAAAAAGTCATTGTTAAATCAAAATAAAAATGAGACTTAAAATAGCTTTAGTTTTAGTGCACATAAAACTTTAACTCATGTAATGATTTTAAAAGTCAATTTCATATTGACCTATAAGATATGAACCTTTATTGGAAGTGTAACCAGAATTAACAAATATCACTCAAAAAGTTTGAATATAAAAAGACAAATTTAACCAATCCTGTGAATCACATGAGATGGTACAATTCAACCCCTCCCCCAATCAAAGTCAAAGGGCAGACTTTATACCCTCAATATGAGCAAGTCTAAGCCATATATATATATATATATATATATATATATATATATATATATATATATATATATATATATATATATATATATATATATATATATATATATATATATATATATATATATATATATATATATATATATATATATATATATATATAGAGAGAGAGAGAGAGAGAGAGAGAGAGAGAGAGAGAGAGAGAAGGAAGGAAGGAAAGAAAGAAAGAAAGAAAGAAAGAAAGAAAGAAAGAAAGAAAGAAAGAAAGAGAGAGATTGACATTCATACAACTTGTAATATGGCAATGTTTTTAAGGCACAAATAACTGAAGACAGAAACAAAACTAAAACAACATTAGCTTTAAACTATTGAACAAGAGAAGAAATACCACATGATGACTATTTAAAGGTGGAAATAACAGAGTAAGCTGTCTCCTGAGAGGCTCTGCCAGTGTCTGACAAATACAGAGGTGAATGTTCTCAAACAATCATTGGACTGGGCCCCCAATGGAGGAGTTAGAGAAAGGACTGAAGGAGCTGAAGGGGTTTGCAACCCTGTAGGAAGAACAACAATATCAACCAACCAGACCCTCCCCCCCTGAGCTCCCAGGGACTAAACCACTAACCAAAGAGTACATATGGAGGGACCCATGGCTCCAGCCACATATGTAGCAGTGGATGGCCTTGTTGGGCATCAATGGGAAGAGAGGCCTTTGGTTCTGTAAAGGCTCCATTCCCCAGTGTAGGAGAATGCCAGGGAGGGGAAGTAGGAGTGTGGAAGCCGGGGGAAGGGGAATGGGATAGTGTGTATGCAGAAACTGGGAAAGGGGATAACATTTGAAATGTAAATAAAATATCCAATAAAAAAAGAAAAAAATACTATTCACTTGGCATTTAAAAGATCTTAAGAAAAATCCTGTGACAGAGGCATAAATACATAACATTTAATGTTTAAAATCAATTCATGTCCTAATTGAATACTGCTATTTTATTAATTTACATCTATCAATTATTATAATGAATACATACACACATAGAAAACTATTCAGATAACCTTTGAGATAAATTTCCCATACACTAAAGTAGGCAAAACCTTTCTAACTTTCATGAAAAGTTGATAAACTACAAAAAAAAATTATAGTTGTGGGCTGGCAGGATAGCTCAGTCAGTAAAGTACTTACAGTATAAGGAACTGAACTTAGTTCCGAGAACCTTTATATAACAAATACTAGGACCTTACTCTGGTTCCTCAGAACCCATGTAAGAAAGCAGACAGGATGGAGCATGCCTAGCCTTGGGAGGCTGAAATACAGACAGAATATATCAAAGCTTTCCATTCAGCCAGCCTACAAAATTTATGTGCTTCCATTTCAGAAACCTCGTCTCAAAAAATAATGGTGAAGAATATTTGAGAAAACTCAGCATGTTGACCTTGGACCTTCATACAACACACATAATACACACACAAGCACATGCACACACACACACACACACACACACACACACACACACACATGCATGCACATGCAAACATATGCATGAAAGCACAAGGAGAAATAATAAAAACTGTAATCTAAAAGCATAACTTGCATGAAACAAAAACATCATCATAAGTAAAATTAAAAGACAGATGAAGAGGAGTTTATGATCCAGAAATGTAATGCTAATCTCCTAAATAAAAAGTTCCTAAGACAGTTTTTAAGAAAAATAACTCAGTAAGAAAAATCAAAACCCAGTAGAAATACTGCACACAACGTGTGAACATCTGTCACCGAAAGGGAAATAAAATACAACGATTCCCAAGCATCTGAGGAAAAGTCTAATTTTATCAAAACAGAAATGCAGAGTAGAACTGTAGTAGTATGATGACTTTATCCATAAAATCCAAACTACTGAGTCTATCAAAACCCAAAGAATTAGCTTTGAAATTATAAATTATCCAAGTTTAATTATAGTGAGTTTATTCTACAGATAAATTTATATCAAAGATTTGTGGTGAATATTCAAAATTACCTTTACAGTATTGCTGTGCCAGCATAAAACTGTAACCACAAATGACCTATGACCTTCAAAGGGCTCTAAATTTAGCATTTGCATCCATATACTGGACCACAGTGCTTGAACCCAATGTGGAAAGCCCCCCTATACACACTGTGAATTAAAAAAAAAAAAAGGAGGTGCTACATTTTGAAAAGTAGTGTAGGAGTAAGGATCAAATAAACACCTATTTTTTTTATTCTCACTTAAATAGTCTGAGCATATGAAGGATACTAAAAAGACTCTATAAAAGGAAAGAAAGACTATTGTATTACACCTGTTCTGTGTGTGTGTGTGTGTGTGTGTGTGTGTGTGTGTGTGTGTGTTGTGTGTGTTATGATATATAAATATATGTGTACTGGAGTGTTTGTCCATGTGTGTACCTAAATGTATCAATAGAACACAAAGATGTCTCCTTCAATCACTCCTCTCTACTTAAAAAAAATTTAGTTAGTTAGTTTATTTGCTTTTAAAACTAATTTTATTATTGAGAATTCTAGACAAATATGCAATGAAATATGATCATATCCATCCTCATTTCCCTCTTCAAACTTCTTTCATACTCACTCCCAATATGTTGCCTTCCTAACTTCATGTCTTTTTTTTTTATAATTCACTAAGTCCAGTTACTATTTCTCATATGTGCATGAATGTGGTGCCATCCACTGGAACACAAGAAACATACCAGTGGGAACATATTCAAAAACTAATGTTTTTCTTCCCTCCATAGGCTCTTCAGTTAAGGAGTGGGGCCTGGAGAAAACCTTTATACAGGAATTTTGGCTGACTTGAACTTGTGAAGGGCTTGTACATTTAACATAATTGCCATGATTTTATGTATATAATGACCATGTCCTGTACAAAAGATGTCTTTTCCTTGTCCAGATTTTATGTTCTTTCCATCTCGTCTTCCATAAAATTTTCCAAACATTGGTATGGAGAGAAATTGATACCAGAAGGTTCTAATATATATATATATATATATATATATATATATATATATATATATATATATATATATATATATATATATTAGATTTTATATATATATATATATATATATATATATATATATATATATATATATATATATATATGCAGGAAGAAATTTCTTATCTGACACTGTAATTATGGTCAACACCATGGCTGGAGAGATCATTGGCTCTGGATAGAACTTGCTATTGTTATTTTTCTTTACAGTCATGTTGTCAAGCTGACTCTAAATATCTAAGTTAACATCTACGTATCTAAAACTTTGCTCTAATAACTTTTGAAGTGGGTAGCAGTCAATGCAAAGACACATAATTGAACAAAGTACTAAGAAAAGACTGTGTCTCATCACTAAAAGAAAGATATTTATTGTATTTTTGAACATAAGATATCTTTGCTGAAGCTAGAGCTTGGTAGTTTGGTTAGACTGGCTGGTCATTTGAGTTCCAGGGTTATGTCTGTTTTTATTCTACTATATTTGATTACCAGCCTACTATATTTGATTACCAAATACCAGCATCCATACCCAGCTAATATGTAGGTGCTGAGAATCTAAATTTGGGTCCTCACATTCCTGTAACAAATACTTTACACAATGAGCTTCATCCTAGCTCTGTATACCTTTTAATAATGTTGGATATTTTAAAACAAAAATGTTTTGATATATCTTCAACTTCAGTTCATTGATATATTTCAAGAAAAGCTTTACAATTTTGAATATTTACTTTTTAATTGACTCTTCACTTATGATTTTCATAAACAATGCAACTTACAGAAATAGTCATAATTTCCCTTTGAAACTCTAGATTTTGGAAAGTAACATCGTCACAGAAAATGGATAGAACCTGTTCATGCTATCTAACTTTTGAGGTGAGAATCTAAATTAGTGCTATTTTGTAGAGGAGACAGGCAAATATTTTTGATAAGAATGTAATAGAGCTTTTCTAATACTTTTTTTTCATTTTTTTGAGGTTATAATATAATACATCATTCCTCCTTACCTTTCCTCCCTCCAAACCCTGTCAAACCCCCTTATTTCTTTCAAATTCATGGCCTTTCTATTGATGAACTGTTGTTATATACATATAAGTATATGTCTTTACATGTATATTCCTAAATACAATGTGTTCAGTCTATAAAATGTTACCTCTAAGTATGTGTACATTGCTGACCATTTGGTTTTGGATAACCAATTGGTGTGTTTTTTTGTTGGCTAGACTATTCCTCCTATATTTATCATTTCTTAGATACCTATAGTTGTTTATTTAAGGTTGTGGTATCCTGGACTTTCTCCCATCCACTTTGGCATGTCTATTATTGTTATCCTTGTTCAGTTCATGTGTAAGCAGCCTTCTGAGTGTGGTTTCTGGCATTACTAGGAGATATTACACAAAAAATTTCATGATCCTCTAGCTCTTACAATCTTTCTGCCCCTCTGTAATGATCACTGAGTTGTAGTTGCAAGTGTTGTCTTGTAGATGTATCTACTGGAACTTGGCTCCACAATTCTTCATTTTGATTAGTTATTTTTTCTATAATGGTCTATATCTGCTGCAAAGAAATTTTTTTGATGAAGGGTGAGGACTAAACTTATCTGTGGGTATAAGGACAAATATGTATAATGTAGCTAGACATTATACTGGTTTAATAAAGTGGTAGTCATATGTTCTCTTCTAAAATTCAGTACTTCATTTATCAGTGGGTATTTGGCTAGGTTTCCAGTACCAGTCTTGATTTTCCTCTTGTTTATTGGGCCTGAAGTTCAAATAGAACTTAGGTATAGTTACCTCAAAGATATGTTTGCCACTACTGTGCTGTCTTAGCTGTTTTATTACTGTGAAGAGATATCATAACCAAAGCAATTCTTAAAAGAAAGTATATAATTAAGACTTTGCTTATAGTTTTATATGGTTAGTACATAATTATCAACATGGAAATCAGACAGGCAAGACACTAGAGCAGTAGCTGAGAGCCTTATATCCTGATCTAAAGTCATCAAGCAGAGAGAGAGAGAGAGAGAGGGAAAGAGAGAGACCAAGTCTGCCATGGGATTTTGAAACTTCAACACCCACCACAGTGACACACCTCCTCCACCAAGGCCACATCTACTCCAACATGGCCAAACCTCCTAATCTTTCCCCAAGTCTCACCACCTCGGAATCAAGCATTCAGAACACATAAACTCATTTGGGCCTTTCTCACTCAAACTATCATGTTTCACTCCCTGGCTCCCATAGGCCTGTAGCCATATCATAATCTAAAATGCATTCAGTCCAACTTCAAATTTTCAAGACAGTTTCAAAGACCCAAGTCTAAAGTCTCTTCTGAAAATCAAGGCAATCTCTTAACAGTAACTTCTGATAAAATCAAAGACCAGATCACTTTTTACCCTCACACAATGGCTCACAATATACATTACCATTCTTAAAGGGAGGAAATGTGACATAGTAGGAAATGACTGGACCAAAAAAGAAAAAAAAAGTCTGAAAACCAGTAGTGCAAAGTTCAAATCCTGTATCTCTATGTGTGTTCTCAATGTGTTCTTTCAACCTATAACTCCTTCCAACTTTGATGACTGCTACACCTTTTATACCACAGCTCCAGCATCTCCAACATCTTAGAGTCTTCAAGGCAAATTAGCTTCACCTTCATATCTTCACACAATGGTTTTTCCAGGATTCCATGCATGGATTCCTCTTCCTGGTGTCTTTAATGTATAATTTCATGTCACCTGCAAATAGGGATAATTTGACTTCATCTTTCCCTATTTTTATCTCATTAGGTTTCTTCTCTATCATATTGTTCCAAAATATTGAAAAGGAATGGGGATAATACACATCTCTGTCTCATTCCTTGCAGAGGAATTTTAATCCAGCAACACCTAAATTTAACTACATTGTTTGGGATTAAAGGTTAGTTGGTGGAAGGAAGCAGCCGTGTTTGAAAGTGACTTCTAATTGAGAGGCAGAAAAAATAATGAGTCTGAGAAAGATTTGAGAGAATGAGTCAGAAAATGAGTCAACTCTGAGGAGAACAGATGGGTGAAAGAGGTGACTTAGGAGAGCAGTACAGAGAGTGGGGCGGGGAGAGGAAGGGAGGAAGGTAGAGCGAGACAGTTAATCAGAACAGTTTTACAAAGACAGGTTGCAGGTAAAGACAGAACAAGCCATAGAATTGAGAAGGAGTCAAAAGATTAGAACAGGTTGCCAGAGTTAATTTGAAGCCTATCACAGCAATTCAGTCAGAAGCTAAGAGAAGCAAGTTTGAATCATTTAGCTTAGAGTGGAATTTGAGTCAGAGAAGCTGAGTTGAACCAGCCATCCAGAGTTTAGAAAGAGCAAGAAAATGTGAGGTTATTCAGAAGTAAGCCTCCAAAACCACAATTACTCCTGGTGAGTAAGATACTTTTATAGTTCCTGACTTCATTGAGATTACTTCAGGCCTTTCTCCTTTTAGGATGATGTTGGCTGTGGGTTTTCCCTCTGGTTCTGAATTCTCTAGGACTTTTTATTGTGAAGTCATGTTGGATTTGATCAAAGGTTCTTTCTTGAGATGATATGATTTTGTCTTTAGGCCCATTTATGTAGTTCACTATTTTTATTAAATTGTATATCTTAAGCCATGTTGCATTTAAGGGATGAAGCCAACTTGGTCATGGTGTTAATTTTTTTATATGTGTTTGTATTCTCTTTAAAAGTATTTAATGAAGAATGTCAGTGTATCTTCATCAGGGATGCTGGACAGTAATATCTTATTTTGTTGTGCCTTTGCTGGTTTTGGTATGACCGTTTTGGTAATTCTGTATTAGAGAGTGGCTTCATATAAAGAAGTAGGGAATGCTTCTTTATATTGAACGTAGATCGTTGTTGAAAGTCTACTTGAATCATGCTGTGAATCCATATTATACTTTTAAGCCTTTACATCAATCCACCAGTTTGTCTGTCATGTGTAATGTACATGAAAATGTTTTATCCATTTCTGACATTTCTCAAGTAGTTTTATCACTTATGCTCCTGAAAGGTCAAATAAAAACCTGTTCAATAGAACTTGAAGTAGTGACAGTATCAAGCCTCAGGCATTTTTTTTAATGTTAAAGGTTAGCTTAAAATTTATAAGTTATCTAACATTAACACTTCCGTTGATACATTCTCAAAATGTTCACTTTAATGTGCCAGGATTATTTTTTTATTATCTGTGTTCTTAAATATGTTCCTTCATAATAAGTATGGACAGAGTCATTCTTCTGGAATATTTATGTGCACATGTACACAAGTTGTGAACTTGGTTTTGGTTCTCAGCTCTAATAACATACTATACTTTAAAGAAAATATTTACCAATTCTAATTTTATGTGATTTATTCTCACCATCACTGGCCTCTATTATGATTCAAATCATAAATGCCACCTGAAACTCGTGTTTCAGGCTCCATACTAAGTTGATGGTGTTCTTGAAAGTTGGTGAAAACTCCTGAAATGAGAACTAATTGAATGAAGTAAGACATTGGGTAATTTTTTAGCATAGGTAAAACTGTCTTAATACACTCAATTTCACAGATATGCATTTTTTAATATATGAGCCTATGAAGAAGATACAATTACATACACCATTAATGATAATTAGGAATGATGTATCTCTTAATTAAAAACAAAGAAGTATAAGAAGATATGCACAACCTTTCCATGTTCTTTCTATTACAGAGAGGTACTTACCCAGGCTGGCCTTACCTAGGCTTTATACTGTACTAAAGCCCAGGGAAGAAAACTACTTCCAACTCCAGAGGAATATATCAAATCTGAAGCATTATTGAAGGATGGGATGAGGCTGCTAGAACTAAGAGAGACAGGATGCATACAGGTTAGATTCCTTCCCTACACCCTTTCCCTGGCCATCCTAGTGCTCTGGAGCAAGCCCAGCTGCCCTGATTGACCTGTTATCCACACCCCCATATCCATAGAACTCCATAGTCATGCAACCTAGCAAACACTCTGGCCATCATCAAATCTGAAAAATATAATAAAACAAAACAAAACAAAAAACAAAAACATACAGGAACATCCAAGGATAACCAGATGGCTAAAGGTCAGCATAAGGACACAGTCAAAAAAGCCAGGGTATTATGACACCTTCAAAGAACAACTATCCTACTACAGCAAGCCCAGGATATCCTAACACAACCAAAAACAAGAAAATAATCTTAAATCTAATCTTATAATGATAATAGAGGCCTTTAAAGAGCAAATGAATAAATCCCTCAAAGAAATACAAGAAAATACAATAAAACAAGTAGACGTCTTTAAAAAAGAAACAAATAAATCCCTTAAAGAAATACAGGATCATATACAACCACCAAACCCAGACACTATTGTGGATGCTAATAAGAGCTTGCTGACAGGAGCCTGATACAGCTGTCTCCTGAGAGGCTCTGCCAGTGCCTGACTAATACAGAAGTGGATGCTAACAGCCCATTGGACTGATCACAGAGTCCACAATGAAGGAACTAGAGAAAGTACCCAAGGAGCAAAAAGGGTTTTTAGCCCCATAGGAGGAACAACAATATGAACTAACCAGTACCCCCAGAGCTTCCAGGAACTAAACCACCAACCAAAGAAAACACATGGTGAGACTCATGGCTCCAGCTGCATAAGTAGCAGAGGCTGACCAAGTTGGTCATCAATGGGAGGAGAGGCCCTTGTTCCTGTGAAGATTCTATACCCCAGTTTAGGAGAATTCCAGGGCCAGGAAGCAGGAGTGGGTCAGTTGGTGAGCAGGGGGAGGGGGGAAACCAGGAAAGGGGATAATATTTGAAATGTAAATAAAGAAAATATCTAATAAAAAAGAAATATAAGAAATACGAATAAACAGGTATAGTAAATAAATAAAAGTATTCAAGACCGGAAAATGGAAATAGAAGCAAATACACACACACACGCGCGCACACACACACACACACACACATAAAATGAGATAACCAAGGAGATTAAAAACCTAGAGAAAAGAACAGGAACAACAGACACAAACAAATACAAGAAAAGCTAAATACAAGAAATTGAAGACAGAATCTCAGGCATAGATAATATAATAGAAGAAATTGATAAATCAGTTAAAAATATTAAAGCTAACAAATTCATGATATGAAACATCCAGGATATGTGGAATTCTATGAGAAGACCAACCTAACTTAAAAATGATAGAAATAAAAAAAAAAAAAATTGAAAAGATGAAGAGTCCCAGCTCCAAAGACCAGAAAACATTTTCAACAAAATCATGGAAGAATACTTCCCCAACATAAAGAAAGAGATGCCTATAACATACAGGAAGCTTACAGAGCACCAATTAGGTTGGACCAGAAAACAAAATACTCCTACCACATAATAATCAAAATACTAAATCTACAAAGAACAGATATTAAAAGCTGCACGGAGAAAAAAAAGGCCAAGTAGAATACAAAGACAACTTATCAGTATTACACAGAACTTCAAAACAAACACTAAAACTTAGAAAGGCCAAGACAGATATCTTACAACTACTAAGGAAAAAAAAAAGATACCAACCTAAATTACTATACCCAACAAAACTATCAATCACCATAGATTGAGAAAGCAAGATACTTCAAGACAAAACTAAGTTTTAAACAATATCTATTCACAAACCCAGTCTTACAGAAAATACTAGAAGAAAGACTCCAACATAAGGAGGATCATTACACTAAAGAAAACATAGCATATAATTAATTCCATGCCATCATAAACAAAACAAGGGAAACACACACTGAAACCACCAAGATCAAAATAATAGGAAATAACAATTAAAGGTCATTAATAGCTCTCAGACATCAATGGACTCAATTTCCCAATAAAGAGACACAGGCTAACAGAGTGAATGAGAAAACAGGATCCATCATTCTGCTATAAACAAAAATCACACCTCAGCAATAAAGGTAGACATTACCTCAGTATAAAGGCTGGAAAAAAGATTTCTAAGAAAAAGGACCCAAGAAGCAAGCTGGAGTATTCATTCCAATATCTAAGGAAATAGACTTTCAATCAAAATTAATCAAGAGAGATGGGTAAGGACACTTCATACTCAGCAAAGGAAAATTCCACCAACATGATATCTCAATTTTGAACATCCATGCTCCAAATGCAAGAACACCCACACTTCTAAAAGAAACACTGTGGAAGTTTAAATTGTACTTCAAAGCCCACACATTAATAGTGGGAGGCTTCGGGCATGGTGGCGCACACCTTTAATCCCAGCACTTGGGAGGCAGAGGCAGGTGGATTTCTGAGTTCGAGGCTAGCCTGGTCTACAAAGTGAGTTCCAGGACAGCCAGGACTACACAGAGAAACCCTGTCTCAAAAAAAAAAAAAAATAGTGGGAGGCTTCAACACCCCACTCTTACCCATGGACAGGTCATCCAAAGAAAGACTTAAAAGAGAAATAATGAAGTTAGCAGATGTTATGAATCAAATGGACCTAACACATGTCTATAGAACATTTCACCTAAGCATAAAAGAAAATATCTTCTTCGAAGTGACTCACAGAACCTTCTCCAAAATGGACCAATCCAAGCCTCAACAGTTACAGGAAAATTGAAATAATCCCTTGTGTCTTATCAAACCACCATTAATTAATGTTAGACTTCAACAACAACAGAAATAACATAATGCCTACACACTCATGGAAATTGAACAAATACTACTCGATAATTTCTGAGTTAGGGAATAAAGAAATTAAAGATTTTCTTGAATTCACTGAAAAATGAAGGCACAACATACCCAATCTTATGGGACACAATGAAAGCAGTGCTAAGAGGAAGTTCACAGCACTAAATGCCTCCATAAAGAAATTAGAGAGTTCTCCAAGAGACCAGAGGCCCCAGGGAATTTAGAGGTCTGGTTGGGTGGGGGAGGGGTGGAGACATCCTCATGAAGAAGGGGTTAGGGTGGAATTGTGGGATGTGGAACAGTAGGAGGTTGGATGGGGTAGTAAAATCTGGAGTGTAAAATAAATAAGAAAGAAAGAGAAAGAAAGAAAGAAAGAAAGAAAGAAAGAAAGAAAGAAAGAAAGAAAGAAAGAAAGAGAGAAAGAGAGAAAGAAAGACAGAAAAGAAAGTTTCTCATACCAGAAATATGAAAGTACATCTAAAAGTTCCAGAACAAAATTTAGCAAACATATGCAAAAGGAATAAATAGCAGGAAATAATCAAACTCAGAGCTGAAATCAACCAATTAGAAATAAAGAGAACAATACGAAGAGTCAACCAACGAAGAGTTGGTTATTTGAGGAAATCAACAAGATAGACAATGCCTTAGCCAGGCTAACTAAAAGATAAGGAAACACCATCAAAATAAACCAAATCAGAAATAAAAAGAAGACAGAAAATGAGAAAATTCAAATAATGATTAGACCTTACTACAAAAGTCTCTATTCTGTTAAATTGGGAAATCTAAACTGAATAGATAATTTTCTAGACAGATACTACTTACCAAAGTTAGGCAAGCTCCGGTAAACTATTTAAACAGTTCTATAATCCCAAGGAAATAGAACCAGTCAAACAAACAAACAAACAGACAAAAAAAACACCACAGGACCAGACTGTATTAGCAAAGACTATTATACAGGACTTTCATAGAAGAGCTTATACCAATACTTCTCAAACTATTCAATAAAATAAAAGCAGAAGGAACTCTGCCAAACTTATTCTAAAAGGTCAAAGTCACTCTGATAAGTAAAGCACACAAAGATTCAAAAAGGAAGTTAAATTTCAGACAATTTTTCTTATGAACATGAATACAAAAATAATCAATAAAATTCTTGCAAACCAAATCCAAGAATACATCAAAAACATCATCCACCATGATCAAGTAGGCTTCATGCCAGAAATAGAGGAATGGTTCAATATTTGAAAATCCATCAACATAATCACCTCATAAAGAAACTGAAGGAAAACAATCACATTATTATCTCATTAGATGCTGAAAAGGGATATGACAAAATCCAACACCCCTTCATGTTAAAAGACTTGGAAAGATCATGGATACAATGATCACACCTAAACACAATAAAAGTAACATACAACATGCCAGTTGTCCACATCAAATTAAATGGAGAGAAACTTCAAGCAAATACATTAAAATTAGGGACAAAAAAAAAAGGCTAACTACTCAACTTGAAGTTCTAGCTAGAACAGTATGCAACTAAAAGGTATTAGTTTCTCTTTGTAAAGGGGATACAAATTGGAAAAGAAGTCAATGCATTGCTATTAACAGATGATATTATAGTATATGTAAGCAACCCAAAACTTCTACCAAAGAACTCCTGCAACTGGTAAAAAACCATCAGCAAAGTGGCTTGATATGAAATTAACTAAAAAATAAGTAGTCCTCTGTTAAACAAATGATAAGCGGGCTGAGAAAGAAATTAGGGAAACAACACCCTTCACAATAGCCATAAAAAACATATAATATATTGGTGTAACTCTAACAAAGCAAGTGAAAGACCTGTATGACAAGAACTTCAAGTCTCTGAAGAAGTAAATTGAGCAAGACATCAGAAGATGAAAAGATCCCCCATGATCAAGGATTGGCAGGATTAACATAGTGAAAATGACCATCTTAACAAAGGCAATCTACAGATTCAATGCAATTCTCATAAAAATTCCAACACAATCCTTAACAGACACTGAAAGAGAAATTCTAAACTTTGTATGGAAAACAACAAACCCAGAATAGCTAAAAATCCTAAACAATAGAAGAACTTCTGGAGTTATCACCATTCCTGGTCTCAAGCTGTACTACAGAACAATAGTAATAAAAACTGCATGGTATTGGTATAGAAACAGACACGTTAATAAATGTTCTTGAATTGAAGATCCTTAAGTAAACCCATAAGCCTAAAGACACTTGATTTTTGACAAAGATGGCAAGCCCATACAAATGAAAAAAAGAAAGCATCTTTAACATATGGTGCTAGTCTAATTAGATGTCTGCATGTAGAAGAATGCGAATATACCCATATTTATCACACTGCACGAAACTCAAGTCCAAATGGACCAAAGACCTCAATATATAACTGGATACACTAAATTTAATAGAAAGGAAAGTGGGGAACTGTCTTGAATGCATTGGTATAGGAGACAATTTCCTGAACAGAACACCAATGGCTCAGGTTCTAAGATCAATGTTAAATGGGACCACGTGAAACTGAAAAGATCCTGTAAGGCAAAGGACACTGTGAATAGAAAAAACGGCAGCCTACAGATTGGGAAAGGGTTATCACCAACCCTTCATATGACAGATGACTAATATTTATAAAGAACTCAAGAAATTATACACCAACAACCTAAATAACCCAATTAAAAACTGGATTCAGAGCTAAACAAAGAATTCTCACCAGAGGAATCTCAAATGGCCATGAAGTACTTAAAGAAATGTTCAGCATTCTTAATCTTCAGGAATATGCAGATCACAACAACTCTGAGATTCCACCTTATACCCAACAGAATGGTTAAGTTAAAAAAAAAAAAAAAACTTGAAGCTGGGCGTGGTGGTGCATGCCTTTGATCCCAGCACTTGGGAGGCAGAGGCAGACAGATTTCTGACTTTGAGGTCAGCCTGGTCTACAAAGTGGGTTCCAGGACAGCCAGGGCTGCACAGAGAAACCCTGTCTCGGGGAAAAAAAAAAAAACTTGAAGGACAGAATGTTAACAAGGTTTTGGAGCAAAGGGAAAACTTCTCTACTTCTGGTGGGAGTGCATACTTGTACAACAACTCTGGAAATTAATTTGGAGATTTCTCAAAAAATTGGGAGTAGTTTTACCTCAAGACCCAGCTATAGCACTCCTGGATATAATCAAAAGATGTTCCACCATCCCACAAGAACACTTCTTCAACTATGTTCACAGCAGCTTTATTCATAATAGGCAGAAAGTGGAAAGAACCTAGATGTCCATCAACTAAAGGATGGATTTTAAAAATATGGTTCATATACACAATAGAACACTCAGTCATTCAAGACAAGAACATTATTAATCTTTCTGGCAATGGACGGAACTAGAAAATATCCTGAGTGAGGTTATCTAGACCAAAAAGTACATGCATGTTATGTACTCCCTGATAAGTAGATATTAGTCATAAAGTACAGGATAGCTTCGATATAATCAACAGACTCAAAGAAACAGGGTAATAAGGAGGTCTCAAGGAACATCAGAATCTCACTCAGAGGGAAAAACTAAATAGCCATCAGAGGTGGATGGAGAGAAGGAACTGGGTAGGAGAGGGAATGAGGAATGGAAAGGGGGATGGCCATTAGATGTGGAGAGGAGAGTCAGGAGAGGACTGGAGCAATAATGTAAAACAGTAAAGGCATCTCTGGTGACTAGCTGGAGCCCTGAGATAGAGGAGGATATCAGGAGTTAAAGGAGTGACCCTAGCTGTGATTCCTACTAGAGGAGAATAGAGAGACTGAAGTGGCTACTTCCTGTAGCCAGGCATGACTGACAGAGGAAGGAGAGGGATATCAATCCACCCACAAAATTTCAACCAAAAATCCGTCTTGCCTATAAGATGTACAGGGATAAACATGAAGCATAGACTGGGGGAATAGTCAACCAATGACTACCCCAATTTGAGACCCATTCTATGTGAGAGAGCCAATCTATGACACTACTACTGATACTCTTCTATGCTTACAGACAGGAACCTGGCATAACTGTTTCCTGAATGGCTTCATACAGGCTCAGATGGAGGCAGATGCAGAGATCCACAGCCAAACATGAGGCAGAGCTCAGGGAGTTTTGTGGAAGAGTCAGAGATAGAAGTGAGCAAGGCGGGGTGGGGGGAAAAAAAAGTGAGCAAGGCAGAGGACAAGGACATCACAAGGAAACCTACAGAGTTAACTAACCTGGGACCATGGAGACTCACAGATCCTGGACCACCAACCAGGGTGCATGCAGGAGGTGGACCTAAACCACCTACACATTTTTAGCAAGTGTGCAGCTTGGTCTTCATGTGGATCCCCTAAGAGGTAGAGCGGGATCTGTCTTGGTCTCTGCTTCCTACCATTGGATCAACTTCCCCTTACCTGTACTACCTGGTTGAGCCTCAGTGGGAAAGGATGTGCCTAGTCCTGCCTGGAATAGATGCCCCAGGGTGGGGCAGTACCCAAGGTGGGGCTCCTCTTCTCTGAGGAGAAGAGTCCAAGTGAGGGAGCTACACAACTCTTCAGGCATGAGAGGATCTCTTTATATTAACTTAGATTTTCTGGAGCCATTTTTTAAATTAAACTTTGTAAACATGGCTATCCATAGCTATCATTCATCCTCAGAATGTGATATTAATTGCACATTACAAGTGACAGACCACTGTACACACAATGTTTGTGAGATGCACAAGTGTTAGCTTCTCTGGGCTGCCTAAATCCATTATTCCATCAGAATACCTCCTGTTATTCTTCTCTAAAGCACTACTTTCAAAAAAGAAAATAAATATGATGCATTCCTCCTCTATATAATGTTCCAGACACTGCAACCAACAAGAATAAAAAAATGTTTCCTGCTGACCATGATGAGGAAAGTTCTTACTTATTATACAAGCTGGAAAGACAGTGATGCCAGCACTCTTAGTTACCGTTACATTAATAAAATCACTAACATCAATTTTTTCAAAAAAATTAAAAGCATTCAATACAGATACAACTAAAAAGAGCAGAGAATAATTTGCCAACAGGATTATTTGGGAGAATATTTATGTTCACATAGAGATGGGATAACAATGTATATTATCTCTTTTGCTGTTAATTAGTTTGGAAACTGGAAATTTATCCAAATTGGTGGCCTAATTTACTCAGAAAATTGATTATCTACAATAAAAATAATGGCACAGTCTTTATGTTATTTCTTTTTACAAGATATGAGAGAACAAAGCTCAACCTGCTTAAATGAACTGCAGTTCTTTGTAGCTAAAGCAACTCTGATAACAAACAAAAATCTGTCTTGTTTGTAACAGCACTTTAGTGTCTTCTCACAGCTTGCCAGTGCAGGAGTGCAGTCAGGTGTTCTGGCTCCACTTCACCACAGTTATTGCATTATATGGCAAGAAAACAATTTCCTCTGCAGGCAAATGGTTTTATCTGTGTTTTCTTCACCATGATATTTAATTTAGACCTATTTGAAAATAGTATCTAAATATAATTATACAATGTAGTGGATAAGCAAGCATTTTTCACATATATAGTGTATACAATATTTATATTCCATAGGAATACATATAATAAATAGTATTTTTATATAATGCACGGAAACACCTGATTTTCCCAAATAAAGACGCTACTTATATTTCTGTGTCTAGAATGGTTTCCATTCTACCTATTGATTCTGCCCCACGGAAGATGAGCAGAAATATTGGAAGAGCCAAAGCTGGTAGATAACATCAGGGAAATAGTGTTCTCTAGGCACAGCAAAGTAGTTGCACACTTGAACTCACAGCTATTGTGACAGCATACACAATGCAGGTGCAAGCTCAAGCCAGATGAAATTGCTGCATGGGCTAAGAAATCTCACCACTAGCTAAGGAGCCATTAGTATCATCACTAGCTAAGGAGCCATTAGTATTCGATAGCTTCTAGGAGAGGAAAAATAAATCTTTCTTAGTGATGTGACCCCTGGTAGGTAGACAATACTCCAAGACAGACCCAAAGGAGGTGAGCAACAGAAATTGAACTCAGTAGAGAAGAAGGAGGGGAAGGAGGAGGACAATAGAAGGAGGAGGAGGAAGAGGAGGAAGGAGAAGGAGGAGGAGAAAGGAGGAGGGGGAGGGAAGGGGGACGAAGGAGATGAAGGAAAGGAAGAGGAAGTAGAAGAGGAAGAAGTGGTTGGGAGGTGAAGTGGAGAACAAGGATCTGGGAAGGTGAAGAGTTGGAGTAGAGAGGCGAATACTATCAAAATACATTGCATGAGTCAATAGCTACATCCATAAAGTCTCACTATCCTCACTACCTAAACATTCACTGAACAAGTACAACATCAATAGGCGTTCCAAAGTGGATGAGGAAAGCGCATATGGCCTCAACCTTACACAATGATTTACAGGCAGCTACAGAATGCTATGAGCTAGTCAAACAATCTTCTCCAGGGAAAGCACACTGATTGGCTACTCAATACTAATCAGCCCTGGAAATTATACAGACTGAACAGGTTATATTTAAAGATATATATCTATGTGTATATACAGATAGTAGTTAACCTAGAGGAAATAATGTTCTCCAGGTTCAGCAGAACAGCTGCACATATGAACACACAACTATTGTGACAGCACACAAGACCTGTAAGTGTTCAAACGTGACAAAAATCAGTGTGGGGTGGGCAAGAAATGCCCCCACTAGCTGAAGAGCTATTGGATTATGATAGCTGCTGGGATAGGGTGAGTGTGTCATACATATTCACATGCATATGAGCATATAATAACAATGAAAAAGAGTCTATGAATGTGAAAGGGAGCAAGCAGGAGTATATGAGAGGATTTGGAGGGAGCAAAGGGAGGAAAAAAACGTAACTATGTTATAATCTGAGTAATAATGGAAAAAAGAAAAAATTACAGTGTGTGAATTTTTCAAATAATTCATAAAATAAAATGAACTAAAATTTTTCCATTTTTTCCAACAAAGAAGGAGAGGGGAATTTTTAAACTGATGACGGAAATTGTTTAACCCATCTAAGAACTCTGAGAAGAAATACTTATTATAAAGCTTTATAGAAATAGTATTTTAATAATTTTTCTATTGTTTATATCATTACAAAACCTGAAATGCCTAAATTAAAATTTTGATGATTTCTCTGTATACTCACACACTAACCTAAGAAACACACTCTTTATATATACCCCTAAAACACAGAATACAATCATTTCCTTTGTATTTCTTATTGTAAAACACTTCACAGTTTTTTGTTTGTTTATGAGTTTTTATTAGATATTTTCTTTATTTACATTTCAAATGTTTTATTTCCTAGTTTCCTCTCCGAAAATCCCTTATCCTCTCCCCCCTCCCACCTCCCCCTGCTCCCCAACCCACCCACTCCCACTTCCTGGCCCTGGCATTCTCCTATACTGGGGCATAGAACCTTCAAAAGACCAAGGGCCTCTCCTCCCATTGATGACCTACTAGGAAATCCTCTGCTACATATGCAGCTAGAGCCACGAGTCCCACCATGCACTTTCTTTAGTTCATATTGTTGCTTCTCCTGTAGGGCTACAAACCCCTTCAACTCCTTGGGTACATTCTCTAGCTCCTTTATTGGGGACCCTGTACTTCATCTAATGGATGGCTATGAGCATCCACTTCTGTATTAGTCAGGCACTGACAGAGCCTCTCAGGAGACAGCTGTATCAGGTTCCTGTCAGCAAGCTCTTGTTGGTATCTGCAATAGTTTCTGGGTTTGGTGGTTGTTTATGGGATGGATCCCCAGGTGGGACAGTTTCTGAATGGTCATTTCTTCAGTCTCTGCTCTGAACTTTGTCTCTGTAACTCCTTCCATGGGTAATTTCTTCCCCCTTCTAAGAAGGATCGAAATAGCCACACTTTGGTCTTCCTTCTTTTTGAGTTTCATGTGTTGTGCAAATTGTATCTTGGGAATTCTGAGCTTCTGGGCTAATATTCAATTATCAGTGAGTGCATATCATGTGTATTCTTTTGTGATTGGGTTACCTCACTTAGGATGACCCATCCATTTGTCTAAGAATTTCATGAATTCATTGTTTTTAATAGCTGAGTAGTACTCCACTGTGTAAATGTACCACATTTTCTGTACCCATTCCTCCGTTGAGGGACATCTTGGTTCTTTCCAGCTTCTTGCTATTATAAATAAGACTGCAGATTCAAGGCAATCCCCATCAAAATTCCAACTCAATTCTTCACTGAGTTAGAAAGGGCAATTTGCAAATTTATCTGGAATAACAAAAAAACCTAGGATAGCAAAAACAATTCTCAACAATAAAAGAACATCTGGGGGAATCACCATCCCTGACCTTAAGCTGTACTACAGAACAATTGTGATAAAAAAAAACTGCATGGTACTGGTATAGTACAGGTAGATCAATGGAATAGAATTGGAGACCCAGAAATGAGCCCACACACCTATAGACCCTTCATCTTTGACAAAGGAGCTAAAACCAACAAATGGTGCTGGCTCAACTGGCAGTTATCATGTAGAAGAATGCAAACTGATCCATTCTTATCTCCTAAAAAGCTCAAGTCTAAGTGGATCTAGGAACATAAAACCAGAGACACTGAAACTTATATAGGATAAAGTGGGGAAGAGTCTTCAAAGTATTTTGGTTTTGATTTTAGGCTTTGGTTTTATTTTTTCAGACAATGAGAAGGAGAAGGAGAAAAAGTTGGGTAGTGAGCTGGTAGGAAGTCAGGGGGAAGCATGGACAAAATATATAAAGAAATTTAAATTAAAGTACTTTATAATTAATAAAAATGAAATCTGCCACTTTAGTATTTTCATTTTTTGTAGCTAATTATAATCAAAAAGAAGCTGAAGGAAAATATTTTCTGTTGCCATTAAGAAAATACCTACACAGTTTCCTTCCTACCTTGGTTGTTCAACAGTCTTCCTACATTCTTTCTGTCATGTGACTTTCTATCCTTTAAACACAATGTGAAAGGAAAAGTACATAATTGTATTCATATTCACATCAACAATGATGGAGAAAATTGGATTTGTTTTTTTATTTATTTTGTTTGTTTTATTTTGATATTTGAAACAAAGTCTCCCTGTGTAGTCCAGGCTTGCCCAATGAAGCCTTAAATTGTCTGATATCTTCTGGTCTCAGCCTTTCAAGTGCTGAGATTACAGTTGTTAGATCTTACACCTAAACATAAATGATGATTTCTAATCACAAATCAAAATGTTAGTGAAATTGTACAAAACTAACTTGTTCCTAGGTAGTGATTATAACATTGCATACGACACCAACATGACTGTCTGACATGAGCTGAACAGCACGACTGTCTAACATGAACATGACCATAGTCATGCAAAAGTAGATGTGATCAATTAACTCACAATTTTACACAGTGCTTTTAGCCAAAATAGGATTAGAGAATGTTGTCTAATTATTCACAAAGAGGGTAAGAAAGAATTTCTTCAGAGTTATTCAGACACATTAATTTCAAGTACTATGTTAGCTGTTTGCCCTGAAGTAAATTTATTTATAAAAATTATATAGAATTTAAAATGAAATATTTTTCTTTTTTTTTCTTTTTCCAATTTTTTATTAGGTATTTTCTTCATTTACATTTCAAATGCTATCCCAAAAGTCCCCTATACCCTCCCCCAACCCTGCTCCCCTACCCACCCACTCCCACTTCTTGGCCCTGGTCTTCCGCTGTACTAGGGCATATAAAGTTTGCAAGACCAAGGGGCCTCTCTTCCCAATGATGGCAAAATAAGCCCTCTTTTGCTACATATGCAGCTAGAAACATGAGCTGTGGAGGTACTGGTTAGTTCAATATTTTTCTTAAGACATTAATGAAATCTCTAATATACAATGGTCACTGCTGGTCAGGATGACATCATCTGAAACTCCATACAACATGGAGAGCTAACACCTCCCTGAAATAAACTGAAAATTGGCACAAGTTTAACCACAGTCCTGAGGATTCCTTATAAAGTAGCATGCTTGTGGGATTGTGGTTCCCACAGAAGTAGACCACGCCCTCAAGTGGAAATTTGAAAAATCACTCCTTAGATTTGGCACTTTTTGAGCCAGATGCTAACAGAATTAACACGTGATGAAGAAAACCTTGTTGGGCCTGATGTTATCTGAAGCCTGTGGCTGCTTCCATTTATAAGTCTGCTGTAGAGCCATTTGTAATATAGTTATAAATGGCTATATTTGGGGCTATATCCTCTAAATAAAATAGTTGTTTTATCATCTAAATAAAAAAATACAGAAACTTTATTTACAGAGCCTGAGGGTTGTTTTTCATTGAAATAACAGAGGTATATTTGCTACTTCCTATTATTTCATCTGTTTCTCCCTCAAACCAATAGTCTCTAAGCTCCTAGTCATTTTCACCTTCGCTGTTGTCAGGTAAAGAGCCTGGGGCTTTACACAGTCAGCTATGTCTCTGAAGACCAAACAGACAGCAGGAAAATTAAGAGGTAAGCCTTAGACCTTGATTTTATTTCAGATTTCTGTCATTCCACATTTTTTACAAGTAACACCAAAATCACAAAACTGGAGAAAGAACAAATGCCCTGGAAAGATAGAGATATTTTTTCCTAACATAAAAAAAAAAAATAACCGACAAAGATAATTAAAAAGTAATATTAAAAACTCTGGAAGTTTCTATAGGCCTGCCCATGAGAATTGTTTCTTTCCTTGGAGTGAACTGCATAACTAATCTACAAAAACAATCATAGACAAGTTCAGGGCTGCCGTGGTCTAAGGAATAAATCCCTATTTGAAAAATAAAAAAAATAAAATAAAACAAACATAAATTTCTAATTAGCAAGTTGAGTAGATATTAGCCTCTGACCTTTACGACATAAGATGTGAAGGACTGCTTCCTCACCACCTGACTACACATTCGGATCCCTGTGCCTGCTACCAGGAGCCTCCACTGAATGCTCCCTTCCTTCTACCTCCTTTTATCTGACATGATCACGTTTGCATTTCTATTGTCTTGTGCATGTTGATAACTGAATTTAAAAATCACCTAACATTTATGTAAGAATTAAAACCCCTACAATCTGCTTAGTCTTAGAACTCTTAACAATATTTTTTCTGTCTTGGACATTGCTTTTAAACATTATTTTTAAGAATTTCATACGTAAGTACCATATTTACATAACTTCCACACAGTTTCTCCCCCCAACTATGCATGTGCCCTGCAACTCCTTCTCAATTCTGTGACCTCTTCTCTACATTTTTATTACACATGCATACACACATATGTGTGGGCATATATATATATATATATATATATATATATATATATATATATATATACTTAATCCATTTACTAATTTTATGGATGATCACTTCAGATTGGATAACCTACCAGGGGACTCATCTCTAGATAAGAATGATTCTCCCTCTCTGGGTAGCCAATAATTGCCTATAGCCCTTTACCTAGGACTTGGAACTCGTGAGACCTTCCTATCCACATTGGGGTGTCAATGGATATTGTAGTTGTACAAGTCTTGTTTAGATGAGTATATTATTGAGGTTTAATGCATTAGCAAGCAACTCCTTTTCATATACAAAAGAGACAATATCTCACACTAGAGGCCTAAGCTCAACCCACAGTGACATGCTTCCTCCAAGAAGATCTTACCTACCAATAATGCCACACATCCTAATAGTTTCAATTCCTACGTGTACAGCACCACAGATGGTTTATAGCTATGGGGAGAAATCATTGTCACACCATGTGGCAAAACATTATTTAAATTATATGTATATTTATATGTGTATTTTTATGTAAACATAAAATAAGGTTTTGTTATGGGGTTTTTTGGGGGGAGGGAGCATAGGAATGCATTAAGCATTAGAGAAATTTCCTAAGTCCAGANATGCCATTGCAAAATCATAGCCTCAGAATCAAAATTGCTATAATCATCTACTACTCCCATAGCTTAAACATGGTCTGTCCCCCAGAGTGTCATACTTTATAGGCTTTGTCCCAGGGTCTGCCACAGAGTAGAAAGGGATTCTTTTGGAATGCTGATCCTAATGAAAGTCCCCTGAGTCGATGGAGGTAGTTTTTAAAGGAAGATTGTGAGGGGGAAATGTGGCCACTTTCATGAAGTGATCAGTTTGCTGCTGACCTCTTCTCCACTACTGCCATGTACACTATCATCAGAGAACCAAAGCAAAGTGTATGCTGACCTAAAGCTGTAATCTCCTATACCATAAGTCTAAATAAACCCCAGTAAATGAATTATGTCAAGTATTTCATTACAATAAAGGAGATAGAACTATCAAACTTACCAAATATATTCTCTAAACCTGATTAACTGAGAGGTACTTTTGTATAAAAGGGAGGAAGAAAAGAAGGAAGAAAGGAAAGAAGGAAGGAAGGAAGGAAGGAAGGAAGGAGTTCTGGAGGGGTTTGGTTGGTTGATATTGTTGTTCTTCCTATGGGGTTGCAAACCCCTTCAGCTCCTTCAGTACTTTCTCTAACTCCTCCATTGGGGACCTTGTGCTCAGTTCAGTGGTTCACTCTGAGCATCCACCTCTGTATTTTTCAGGCTCTGGCATAGCCTCTCAGGATACAGCTATATCAGGCTCCCTTAAGCAAGCACTTCTTGGCATCCACAATAGTGTCTGGGTTTGATGTCTGTATATGGAATGGATCCCCAGGTGGGGCAGTTTCTGAACGGCCTTTCCTTCAGTATCTGCTTCATACTTTCTGTATTTCCTCCTGTGAGTATTTTATTCCCACTTCCAAGAAGGACTGAAGCATCCACATTTTGGTCTTCCTTCTTCTTGAGCTTCAAGAAGTTAGACTAGAGAGAACCAAATACCCCTATTTAAAAAAATGGGTAAAAAACTATTCTCTGTTACATAAGTGGCTGGAGACTTGAGTCCCTCCATGTGTACTCTTTGGTTGGTGGTTAAGTCCCTGGGAGCTCTGGGGGTACTGGTTGGTTCATATTGTTGTTTCTCCTATGGGATTGCAAACCCCTTCAGCTCCTTGGTTCCTTTCTCTAGCTTCTCCATTGAGGACCCTGTGCACAGTTCAATAGATGGTTGTCATCATCCATTTTTGTATGTGTCAGGTAATGGCAGAGCCTTTCAAGAGACAGCTATATAAGGCTCCTGTCAGCAAGCACTTGTTGGCATCCACAATAGTGTCTGGATTTGGTAACTGTATGTGGGATGGATACCCAGGTGAAAGAGTCACTGGATGGCCTTTCCTTCAGTTTCTGCTCCTACCTTTGTCTCTATATTTCTTCCATGGGTATTTTGTACCCACTTCCAAGAAGGACTGAAGTATCCACACTATGGTATTCCTTCTTCTTGAGCTTCATGTGGTTTGTGAATTTTCTCTTGGGTATTCCAAATTTCTGGGCTAATATCCACTCATCAGTGAGTGCATACAACATTTGTTCTTTTGTGATTGGGCTTCCTCACTCAGGATGATATTTTCTAGTTCCATCCATTTGCCTAAAAATTATCATTTTTAATAGCTAAGTAGTACTCCATTGTGTAAATGTACCACATTTTCTGTATCAATTCCTCTGTCACTACCAGCTTCTGGCTATTATAAATATGGCTGCTATGAACATAATAGTGCATATGTCCTTATTACATGCTGGAGTACCTTCTGGGTATATGTCCATGAGTGGCTGGTTTCTCATGTAGTACTATGCCCAATTTTCTGAGGAACCACCAAACTGATTTCGAGAGTGGTTATGCCAGATTGCAATCTCACCAACAATGGAGGAGTGTTCCTGTTTCTCCACATCCCCACTAGCATCGGCTATCACCTGAGTTTTTTATCTTAGTCATTCTGAGCGGTATAAGGTGGAATCTCAAGGTTGTTTTGATTTGCATTTCGCTGATATCTAAGAATGTTGAACATTTCTTTAGGTGCTTCTCACCCATTTGTGATTCCTTAGTTGAGAATTCTTTGTTTAGCTCTGTACCCCATTTTTAATAGGGCAATTTGGTTCTCTGGAGTCTAACTTCTTGAGTTCTTTGTATATATTGGATATTAGCCCCCTATCAGATTTAGGGTTGGTAAAGATCTTTTCCCAATCTGTTGGTTGCCTATTTGTCTTATTGACAGTTTCCTTTGCCCTAAAGAAACTTTGCAATTTTATGAAGTCCCATTTGTCAATTCTTGATCTTACAGCACAAGCCATTGCTGTTCTGTTCAGGAATTTTTTTCCCCTATGCTCATATCATCCAGGCTCTTTCCCCGCTACTTTCTCCTCTATAAGTTTCAGTGTCAGTGGTTTTATATGGAGTTCCTTGATCCACTTAGACTTGAGCTTTGTACAAGGAGATAAGAAGGGATAAATTTGCATTCTTCTACATAACTGCTAGTTGAGCCAGCACCATTTGTTGAAAATGCTGTCTTTTTTCCACTGGATAGTTTTAGCTCCTTTGTGAAAGATCAAATGACCATAGGTGTGTCGATTCATTTCTGGGTCTTCAATTCTGTTCCATTGATCTACCTGTCTGTCACTGTACTAGTACAGTGCAGTTCTTATTACAATTTCTCTGTAGTACAGCTTGAGGTTGGGGATGGTGATTCCATCAGAGATTCTTTTATTGTTGAGAATAGTTTTTGCTCTCCTAAGTTTTTGTTATTCCAGATGAATTTACAAATTGCCCATTCTAACTCTGTGAAGAATTGAGTTGGAATTTTGATGGGGATTCATTGAACCTGTAGATTGCTTTGGGCAGGATATCCATTTTTACTATATTAATCCTGCAATTCCATGAGCATGGGAGAACTTTCCATCTTCTGAGTTCTTCTTCAATATGTGCTTTGAGATTTAGCAAAGTTTATTTTATGAATGTGGGTGCCCTTACATTTGGAGCATAGATCTTTAGAATTGATAGTTCTTCTTAGTAGATTTTACCTTTAATGAGTATAAAGTGTCCCTCCTTATCTTTTTTGATAACCTTAGGTTGAAAGTTGATTTTATTCAATATTAGAATGACTACTCCAGCTTGTTTCTTAATACCATTTGCTTGGAAAATTGTTTTCCTGCCTTTTACTCTGAGGAAGTGTCTGTCTTTGTCACTGAGGTGGGTTTCCTGCATGCAGTAAAATGTTGGGTCCTGTTTACATGTACAATCTCTTAGTCTATGTCTTTTATTGGGGAATTGAGTCCATTGATATTAAGATATATTAAGGAAAAGTGATTGTTGTTTCCTGTTATTTTTGTTGTTAGAAGTGGAATTATATTTATGTGGCTATCTTCTTTTTGGCTTGTTAGAAGAAGATTATTTTCTTGCTATTTCTAGGGTGTAGTTTCCCTCCCTGTTTGGAGTTTTTCATATATTATCCTTTGAAGGGCTGGATTTGTGGAAAGATATTGTGTGAATTTGGTCTTTGTCATCATATACCTTAGTTTCTTCATCTATGGTAATTGAGAGTTTCACTGGTTATAGTAGCCTGGGCTGGCTTTTGTGTTCTCTTAGGGTCTGGATGACATTTTCTCAGAATCTTCTGGCTTTCATAGTCTCTGGTGAGAAGTCTGGTGTAATTCTGATAGGTCTGCATTTCTATGTTACCTGACCTTTTTCCATTACTGCTTTTAGTATTGTTTCTTTGTATTGTGCATTTGGTGTTTTGATTATTATGTGATAGGAGGAATTCCTTTTCTGGTCCAATCTATTTGGAGTTCTGTAGACTTCTTGTATGTTCATGGGCATCTCTGTCTTTAGGGTAGGGAACTTTTCTTCTATAATTTTGTTGAAGATATTTACTAGCTCTTAAGTTAGGAATCCTCTCTCTTTTCTATACCTATAATCCTTAGGTTTGGTCTTCTCATTGAATCCTGGACTTTCTGGATGTTTTGGGTTAGGAGCCTTTTGCATTTTGCATTTTCTTTAACTGCTGTGTCACTGCTTTCTATGGTATCTTCTGCACCCGAGATTCTCTCTTCTATCTCTTCTATTCTGTTGGTGATCCTCACATCTATGGTTCCTGATTTCTTTCATAGGTTTTCTATCTCCACAGTTGTCTCCCTTTGTGATTTCTTTATTGTTTCTACTTCCATTTTTAGAACCTGGATGGTTTTGTTCAATTCCTTCACCTGTTTAGTTGTGTTTTCCTGTAATTCTTTAAGGGATTTTTGTGTTTCCTCTTTAAGGGTTTCTACCTATTTACCTGTGTTCTCCCGTATTTCATTAGGGGAGCTTTTTATATCCTTCTTTAAGTCCTCTATCATTATCATGTTATGTGAGTTTAAATACAAATCTTACTTTTCCTGTGTGTTGGGCTTGCTTTTGTGGGAGAACTGGGTTCTGATGATGCCATGTAGTCTTGGTTTCTGTTGGTAAGATTCTTGTGCTTGCCTTTTGCCATATGTTTATCTCTGGTATTAGTTGGTCTTGCTGTCTCTTGCTGGAGCTTGTCCTACCTGTGTAAGCCTGTGTCAGCACTTGGGAGACTAGCTCTCCCCTGGGAGGATCTGTGTACATAGGGCTGCAGTACAACCCCAGCTCCTTGGTGCAGATGGAGGCTGGAAGGACCCTGTCCCAGCTGCTCCACATCTCCTGTGCCCTGTGCATTCCTGGCTGGTCCTGCCTTAGATAATCACCCTCATTCTGATTTTTTAGTATAGGCATTAGGACTAATTTTAATGTGTGCTAGAGGCTTTGCTGCCCTGTATTTTCATTTTTACTTAGTTCCAAAGATATTTTAATTGAGTTCTTCTTTGACTCATTCATCATTCTATGGAGATTTCTTCAATCTCTATGAATATATATAGTTGTAACAGTTTTGTTTGCTGTTAATTGTAAGTTTTGTTTAATAATTGTTGGATATAAGATATAGAATTATTTCAATTTTTCTGTATTTGTGACTGTTTTCCAACATATGGACTTTTTAAGAGAGGTTTGTATGTGTGCCATATATTCTTTGGTGCTTGGATAAAATATTTTGCTAATATCTATTAGGCCCATTTGATTTAAAATGTCATTTTATTTTAATGTTTCTCTATTTTATGTTCAGATAACCTATCTATTAGGGAAAGTAGGGTGTCATGTAAGCTTCTATCTTCATTTTGTGATAAATTATGTCTTTTCCTTCATGTGATTTTTATGTAATTGGGTGGTCCAGAGTTAGTATTATCTAGTATTATAAAAATTGTATTAATTAACCCATTGTTTAGAATGAAATGCCCTTCCTTGTCTCTTCTGATTAGTTTTAGTTTGAAGTCTATTTTGTTAGATATTAGTGCTGCAAAGTTTCCTTGCTTCATGATCCCATTTAGTTAAGGTGGTGCCAATATTTAAAGAAAAGATGGGTTTTTTATAGACAACAGAAAATTGATTTTGTTTCTTAATCCCTTCAGCTAACCTGTATCATTTTTATTAGAGAGTAGAAGCTATTAATGTTTAAAGTTATTATTAAAAATTGTGTATAGGTTGCAGTTATTTGTTCTAATTTTTTGTGTTTTGTGCCCTTGTGTGTATATGTGTGTGTTTAATAATTATGGCTTTGTTTTTTTTCTTTCTAGCATCTCTTGCCTGTACTTATTCTCTCTTCAGTTCAAAGTATTGTTTCCCATATTCTGTATCTTTTTTTATGAAATGATCCATTGTTTAGAAAGAAATGTCTTTCTTTGTCTCTTCTGATTAGTTTTAGTCAGACTAAAATAAGACAGAGACAGAGAATACTGGAAACAATACTAGATATATTGACATGTAGTCTTATATGACTAATATATAATGTATATTTTTATGTATAAATAAAATATTATTTATAATTATATATTTGTTATTATATAATTAAAACATATTTATTAATATTAAATAAAACATATATTTATTAAAATTATTTAATTTATATTTATATACTATATATGTATATTATGAAATGTTTACATACTTATTAAAAGTTATTTAAAATAGTTATTAAAATGTATATAAATATAAATAAAGTATATTATATACTTTATTGTATATATTATATTTTGCTATATAATATATTATATATGGTTATACATAATACTATATCAATATATATACATATGTTATGTATATATATTAGTCATATAAGACTATATGTCAATATGCCTAGTATTGTTTTCAATATATATATATATTGAAATATATATATATATATATATATATATATATATATATATATATACATATATGAAGAGGAATAGAACTGGGGAGAGAGCTAGTTCTTCTAGCTACGGTCTCCTTTTTCTCCACTCCAACCAGTTCCTCGGTCCTTCCTCTTCCCCAGTGCCTAACAAGTTATAGTAAGACTAGGCACTTACCCTAATATCAATGCTCAACTATTTTCATATCTCCTTTATTCATAAATTGGAAAAATCTAGGTGTCCCTGAACCAAAGACTAGATAAAGAAACTGTGATATGTTTATGCAATAGAGTATTACTCAGCTGTTTAAAAAAATAAGTGACATCATGACATTTTCAGGCAAATGATAAAAGTAGAAAAAATATTTCTGAATGAAGTAACCCAGACCCAGAAATACAAGCATCATATATACTCACTTATAAGTGTATGATAGCTCTTAAGTAAAGGGTAATTATGCTACACTCCATAGACCAAGAGAAGCTAAGTAACAAAGAGGGCTCAGGGGAGAACTATGGATCTCAGTGGAAGGGGAAATAGAATAGATTTCTCAGGTGTGCTAGGTGTTTCTTTATTGTTGTTAGATACAATATTTTTAGGCTGTTTCTACTACAGAAAGGTTTTTCTTTCTCTCTCACCTGTGGTAGATGGTGTTGTTGGATAAAGCCCTCTAGGCAGGCAATCACTGTCTTTTAGAAGCTGAAGAGTTTTGCTCCAAGTTCTTCAAGCTTTAAGAGTTTCTACTGAGAAATCTGTTATTCGGATGAAATGTTCTTTATATATTGTTGTATTCTTCTGTTGCAGATTTCAATATGCTTTCTTTCTTCTTATTTTTTTTTTAGTATTTTAATTATTTTATGGTATGAGGTATTTCCTTATTGCTCTTCTTTAGTGTTCTTATCTAGTGTCCTGTGTACTTATTGAATCTGCACAGGTATGTCAATTGTTAGTTTATGGAAGTCTTATTCTATAATATTATCAATAATCTTGTCTGTGCCATGGAGCTGGAATTTACCTCCCTAATCTGTGACTTTATTTAAAAGGAGTCTCAGACTTTGTGCATGTTCCTTTCCTGTGCTTTGAATTTATTCTCATATTCTTTCCTTCTTTTGTCCAGACCCTCTACTTTGTCTTTGAGTCCTGATATTCCATTATCTTCTTATTGATTTATTCTATTTGTAAGTTATGTAAGGCTTTCTCCTCTAATTGGGATATTGAGTATGTTCTTGATTCCATCTTCATTTTAGCTTCTGTTTTCCTCAATATTTCTACCTCTTTCTTGAATTCAGGTTTTTGTTAATCCTAAGTTACTGTTGTCATTTCATGTAGTTGTGTATTTGAATTGTCTTAGCTATCACTCAGATGTTGTTGTTGTTTTGTTTTTTTATTCTCTTAGAGTTCATTAAATTGATTGTATCTTCATTAACTTCCTTGAATTAATAAAATTTATCGATTATTCTTTGAAATTCTTTCATGGGATAATCAAGGTAGTTCTCATTAGAGAAGATTATTAGAAGACCAGTGTGTCTGAAAGTAGACATGCTATCTTGGGCATTTATGTTGTTTTACTTTTTGTGAATTGATATGTGCATGTAAACTTCTTTATTTTGTTATGTGTCTGATGTATGAATTTGTCCTACCTTAGGTTAAACCAGTGTGGTAGCTGTGTGACCAAAAATTGGTCAGTGTTGGATGAGCTGTTTAACTGGACAAGACAAAGATGTCTCTGAAACTATGGTTCTGGATTTAGGCCTGGGGATACAGAAGTGGCAGCAGACAGAGGGTAGGAGAGGAGATAATGTGAATGTCTCATCAGTCAAAGGTGGAGCCACGGATCTGAAGCCAGGGGCATATATGTGGAGATGGCAACAGATTGGGTGAAAGATGGGAAAGGGAAGAAACAATTTGTTCCGTGAACCTGGATCTTGGGTTGGGACAGGAAGCCTGTAGGTGTGGAGATAACTGAGATAAGGACTGTGGAAAAGGAGGAACAGCAAAGGGAATGGAGCAACTTATCCAGTAAGGGTGCCTCATGAATAGTGATGGTTCACAGGGCCATGCATCTGGAGCTAAACTTGTGGGGATGCATGGTGGAAGGCAGGGTGAAGATGTCAAAGGGGAGAAACAACTTACCCTGAGCATCTTACAGCATCTATGCATGTGATCTTACTATGTCTTTTAAATTATCTTTTGTTTATACTAAGGTGTCTCTCTCTCTCTCTTTCTCTCTCTCTCTCTCTCTCTCTCTCTCTGTGTGTGTGTGTGTGTGTGTGCATGTGTGTGTGTGTTTTAACAAGATTTCTTTTTTTTTTTTTACTACTTTTATTAGATATTTTCTTCATTTACATTTCAAGTGTTATCCAGCTAGTTCCCTATATCCTCCCCCCTCCCGGCCCTGCTCCCCTACCCACCCACTCCCACCCCTTGGCCCCTGCGTTCCCCTGTATTGGGGCATATAAAGTCTGCATAACCAAGGGGCCTCTCTTCCCACTGATGNGCAGCTGCAGTTGTTGGGTCCATCCTTTGGATTGAGCTGCACAAATGCTCCCTTTAACTCTTTCAATGTGTGCTTTGTTCTTAATTCTAGGAAGGGGTGACGTGTCCTCATTTTGACCTTCCTTCTTCTTGAGTATCATGTGTTTATTAAATTGTTTCTTGGGTAGTCTAGGTTTCTGGGCTAATATCCACATATCAGTCAGTACATGTTATGTGAGTTCTTTTGTGAATGGGTTACTTCACTCAGGATGATGGCCTCCAGGTCCATCCATTTGCCTAGGAATTTCATATATTTATTGTTTTTAATAGCTGAGTAGTACTCCATTGTGTAGATATACCAAATTTTTTGTATCCATTTCTCTTCATTGATTATATTTCCACTTTTTCTCAATTTTTAAATCCTAACACTTTAGAATCTTTACCTATCTTACCCTACTGCTTAGCACTCTAATACCCATTTCAACTAAAATAGTAAGTAATAATCTTCTCTCTTGCATTGTTGTTTCTATTTAGAGACAGCATCAAGTAGAATATTTGTTGTATCAAAATAAGGTAATTTCCATTTATGGTAGAAACAATGGTTTGTCTAATCAATAGTCACTTCTTTGCAATATTACCTAAAGTGTATATACATTCAACTAAAGCATATAGCTGCCCCACATTTATACTAAAATGTATAAAAGTACCTTGGGTACTGAAACATGGACAAATTTCTGCTGAATATTATTGCAAGACTTTCTTGGACCCTCCAGCAGGATAAGACACGGAGGCTGCTAAATAAGTTTAAATCTTAGGCCTTCTCTCTGCCCACAAGTTCTGAGTGTGGGGGACTGAGGGTGTTAGGAATCATGTTTTTGTACCCTGTGCAAAATTCACCCTTGTGTTTTCAAAGGCTGATTTCTCTGCCCTCGAATCTTGTTTCAATCAAGATGGACACTAGATTATAATACTTATACCAAGAATCTCCTGTCTCAAATCTGTGTAAATAGTTCATACCAATTATTCACTGCCTTATCAATAAATGCTGATCACCCAGACAGTGGCTTGAGCAGAATAGACAACAGACCTGAACATATGCCAACCAGAGAAAGGATGGGGGAGAGAGAGAGAGAGAGAGAGAGAGAGAGAGAGAGAGAGAGAGATTCAGATCAGCAGAAGGATGGGGGAATTGGACACATTAAGAAAGGGTCTGAAGGACCAGGTCAATAATAATATGCAAGTATCATGGGATGGGGCTGGGAGGTACCCAGATTAGCATTGAAAGAAAAAGTAGATCATTTCAGTGTTCAGGTTTTAAGGTGTAGCTTTAAATAAGTATTGGGAATCAACATAAGGTAAATAAAGACAACCACCTGTTTAATTCACTGTAATATTTATTATAAAGATAATTCATTTATGGGGGGAGACTACTTCCTGCCCAGCTATTGACCATCAGATAGTTATTCCAATTAATCAGTAGCAGAACAACCTCTGATTCATTTCTAGATTGCCTTTAGGCAGGTGAAGAAGGACAAATATTTATAAAATAGAAAGCCCAATGATGGGCTATAGAAATGACAATACTAGAATCTTGCCAGCACTTATTTCTCTACTGGCATAACATTAACAACAGAAAATACAGGGCATGCCTTCTCACAATGTAAAAGAAGGTTATTCCAATGAAATATTTTTGGAGTATATTGTTTTCCCTGGTATTGGTACCACCCAGGCAAATAATAAGTGTTAGCACTTGCTTGTGAAGACATGGTGTACATTATGTTCAAATAAGCCTATAGATAGCATTTTCTTAATGTGAGCAGTTATATTAATAAGTTTATTCCATGATACATATTGAGCCCTGGACTATATTCTTCTTAGACACATAATTGACTTTGATTTTGTACTCTCTGCTGACTAAGTCTTCTTCCTGGTTGGGGGACAACAGTTGAGGTATATGTACCATGATGAATTCATTTCTTTGCTTAGCTTCTTATATAACAGTGGTTATTCACCACTCACTTCTACTGACAGCCTTGAGAAAGATGTTCACCTTTTCATTATCATCTTAACTCTTAGTATGGTATATCAGTTAAGTTGTATAAATACTGGATAAAATTCCCAATGGTCCCTACTCCTCCCATTGTTTCATTTCTTTTGTGTGTTTTCCATAACAGCAAAGTAAAGCAAAAACTATTTGATCTTTGTTCAAAGACATTATCAGTCAACCTGGAACTTTCAACTGCACTGTAGGAATGGCCTTGAAGCATTGTGGTAAGATTAATCTTCCCAGTGGTGATACTGAGAGGAGATATTGATAGTGACATATACCTGGAATGACTCATGAATACTGGACAGAAGTTTGGATGGATTAAAGGGACCTTGGACCAGAAAGTGATTAGATCTAGAAAAAAAACTGTGGGAAGATTTTTCCAAATAAACACAAATGTATGTACTGTCCTATATAAAGCCCCCCAAAGAGCAAACTTTGAAGAGTAGCATTTTAATAACCCATACAGCATAACCTATTATTTCAGACAAGAAGAGAAAGTACATGCAAGCAGAGATAGAGCTTACTCTCTATAAGCAACATAAACTTTCATTCACCAGGGCCAATTTGGCTAAGAGCAGACATCAACACAAAACTCCAGACATGGCATCATTTCCCAAGGAAACCAGCCAGCCACCTGGTGGCAGGTTGATTGCATTGGACCATTTTCATCACTAAAGGAACAGTTTTTTGTTCTTGCTGGAGAAAAAAAAAACAAACAAACAAACCAAACAAACAAAATCTCTTGCTAGTCTGGTTTTGCCCTTTTGCATTGACTTCCTTTGATATTTCAGCTATAACCACCATCATAGTATTCTCTACAACATTATGTGTGACAAAGAAACTTATATCAAATACTGAGTTTATGCCCACAGAACTCATTGAACCATCCTGTTCCCCTCATCCAGAAACAGCTGGTCTAGTAAAATTATGAAATGGCCTTTGGAAAGCTCTATTATGGCTCCAGCTGGCGAGAGCATGTTTAGGCCTGGAATACTATCTTTTTGTGGATAAGATAGGCTCTAAATCAATGTAAATACACAGAGATGGTTTTCCCCAATTCAAGATCTGAGAACCATGTAACAGATACAGGAATGATATTTTCTAACTGCTCTTAATGAGTTTTGTTTCTTTTTCTTGAAACTTTGGTTTATGTTGCTTTATAGGTCTTATTTCCTAATGGGAAAATTGTGCCATAAGAAAATATATACTTTCCTGGAACTGAAGACTACCATTGGCAGTTTCAAACAATGGTGAAACCAGAGGAACAAGCTCCTTTAGAGAGCTGCTTTCTTTCAGTATTTGTTACAAAAGTTAGTGGAGAATTGCAAAAATCTATGTAAATGAAACTGTTATTAATGTACTCTTCAGAAAGGAGAAATTGAGTCCCTCCCCATAGTAAGCAACTACGGCTAACTAAGGCACCTGCTGGAAACAGTGAAAAGATGGAAGAAGTTATAGATATAACTGTGACCCCATGACCAGTTGCAGCCCAAGCTGAGGCAGACAGTAGTGTTTATCTCTTCCTTATTTCAGAGAAATGGTGTAGGATGTGTGTGAGTGTTTGTGTGTCTGTGTGTGCATGTGTGTCTGTGATGTGTATGTCTGTATGTATGTGTGTCCATCCATATTTGTACAAGCATGCGTGTATACTGATGTTGCTTGAAAATATATCACAATAAGCCCACTATATGTAGAAAATATAAATTTGATACCTAATATAGTAAACTAATAACCGAGTAAAACTGTGCACTGTGGAGTATTAGTTGTTTAGAATAGAGCATTTGAGGCAGAGTTGGGAGCCACAGATATCTGTCACCAGCAAGCATCTCATGAAATTAGCATATCACTAATCTGGAAAAAGATTAAAATTCAAAATACACTGGATGCCTACTACACTGGCACTGTCATGAAGCTAGAAAGGCATAAAAACAGCAATAAACAAGGACATCTTCATATAGCAATTTTCTTGTCTATAATACGTACTTTAACAACAACAACAACAATAATAATAATAATAATAATAATAATAATAATAATAATAATGGCTAAATGTATCTCAGGATTCATTTCACAGGATACTTAAATGTGGGTTTGGCTAGGTGAAAGGAAATGAGCACCTTCCAGAGATGGATAAGATACTTTGTGTCATTGGGAGAGATCAGCATGTCTTGTCACGCAGGAGGCTCTTATATCACCTTTAGGTGAAAGACGTTTTATGTATACACATTACTTAGAAGGAAACAAGTCAAACGAATGATTATGAAAGCTGTGTTGGCAAGAACTACACTGGACAGGACTGGCCTAAATTAGTTTACCTACAACAGAAAACTACATTTCCCAGGTTCCCTCATTCCATCTCATTCAGAGTGAATGCTGACCAAACATTCTATAGAACTATGGGTGAATTTTGTCAGATATAGGTAAAACAGGAGTCACCGAGTTGGGACACCCAAAATTGTTTCTAGTTTGCCTTCATTTTCTCTGACTCCAGCTTGCTTCCCCCTGCTGACTTCACTGACCCTCCATCCGATGCCAGCGTGAGAACACAGTGCTTTAGCCAGATTGGTTAATGATTCTCAGATGTGCCTGTTTTCTCCAACAAGATGTTTATTTCCAAGATCCTCCTTTGTGTTGAAAGAATATTCTGTAAATTCTTTATTTCCACTGGTAGTTACGAGGACTCTGTCTTCCTAACCGAATCCTGACTAATTAAAGGTAGTATGAACACAGAGCACTGGTTGTGCTGGTCGCTTCCTTCAAGCCCTTAAAAGAATCCAAGTACACACACAATAGTATGTTGTGAAAGTGTGGCTCACCGTGGCATGAAAACCAAACAGGAAGCCTGGAACTAAGCCTAGATACTCACCGGTAAAGAGTGCCCTTTGGTTCTACATCCACTAAGTGGATTAAGCACAATTACAGTGCTCTGTGTTGAGCGACCGCCACCAGGGGGCAAAGATAATATCTTAATACAAAGCAGTAACAGTGAGAGTTGTTTACTTAATACCAGGATATAAACATTACTGTACTGTGCAATTTATTCAAGCTACCTCTTATCTCCATGAATCTTGCAGGTTGGATATTATCGTTATTTTACTGAGAAGAAACAGATGCCCAGAGTATTGTGCAACTTATCACTCATAAGATCTGTCTCAACAGTAAAGCAAGAAATCCTTCTAGGAAGACATAGGACTACACACCCTGTAAACAGTCTAGCCATGGTTGTCTGCAGGGTTCTCACATGTCCTGTCTGAGTCCTTTTTTTCTTGAACATGTGTGTCTCACAATAACCTTCATACTGGATCCCTTTTAAACCACAGTGTGTTCTGTCTTCTCTCTTTTCACACCCTTCTGGGAGGTTTTCATATAGAAAAACTTCTCATGAACAGTGTTTAATTGACAAATAATGTCTATAGACTTTCTTTCGGGGCGGGTCATAGAACTAAAACTCGTTTATTCGTTTATTTAACAAATCATTCCCATATTCTGAAGAGCTGGTAAGTAATCCCAAATTTCATTACTGGGGTGGTAATGAAAAATCCCACCAAGCAGGCCTCTGGTATTTTCAACACAATAATTTCAATGGGAATATAATGGCACAGTCAGAAATCACCAACTGTGAAAAGGCCACTCCTTTTGTTCTTCTGCATTTTTTCTCCATAGAGTTGTCAACATCTATTTCTCATACAACCAGTGGAGAAGTCAGCTCAATCTTTGTCTTCCTAACTGATGACTAGAGAGAGGTTATGTGTCAATGCCTCAAGTAGCTTATAGGCATAAATATCATAATTATAAAGAACTCACTCATGTAGTGACATGGCCAAATGGTGCCAACATTAGCTGTTTGGTTGATTGCTCTCTTACACACTGAAAAGCAGTCTAGAAAAAAACATGAGACTGGATCTAGTCTTTTGCTCATACCTCTGCTTTGCACCTAGCTCGATGCATGACACAAAGTACATGCTTAATAAATGCGATGACTCGATTTCTAATCTAATACTTTTATTGATTTAGTAAATAATGAGGTACTATTGGCCACGTATTATGTATCAGACACCATACAAAGCTGCAAAGAAACAAACAGGCATAATCCTTTATCATTCCTAACAGTCTGAAGTTACTAAAGTAAGGAACCCTTCCTGGGAACACATACTATTATTACCCTTGGAACTGGCTATACAGATCTCAGCTTCATTTTCCTCGATGTCTAGCTAGTAGTTGGAAGAATCTCCTATTTCATAAAGTTTTTTTTTAGGTCTTAAGAGTCTTGTGAATTATATAGACTATATAATGCATCAAGAAAATTAACTTAATATTTAGATTATTAAAATAATGTATCCACATATTTTAGGTTTTGTTTTTATTTGTTTTGTTTTTAAGACAGGATTTCTTTGTGTAACCATGATTGTTCTGAAGCTCATTTTATAGACCAGATTGGCCTTTCATTCCTCTGCCTCTGCCTCTTGAATGCTGAGATTAAAGGTGTGTGCCATCACCACACAGCCAATAGGTCCACATTATTATGTTAACTTTGTGAAGAATCCAACAATACTAGAATTGCTGTATTTTTAATCTAGATTTCTGCCATTTACTATAGCTCTCTTTACATCACACTCTGCGTTTGACACCCTACACAGCATCTAGTGTATCTCAGAAATAGAATGTAATAGATTCATAAAATAAAAACTCAAGGATCCCCAAGAGTTCTGATCTGAATACCTTTTAGGAGACATAGAATCTCATGGAACTCTATTCAAAACTATGTATTAATAGGCCACGTTGTAGAGTCATTTGGTTGAAAGTCCCATCATCCAAAATCAGTCTAATCTCAATGTATGTCAGCTGCATAGCAATAAGTTACCAGGCTTTGTACAGTAATTTAGGCTCTGAGCCTGAAGGGTTTTGTTTTGTACAAAAAGAAAAAGGAAAAGTGAGCATTGCATCCATCTAAATTTTACAGGACTTTTCCTCAACCCTGCTCCATTAAAATTTATGCAAATCATTAAACACTTTGCATTCTACATCAGCACCAGATACTCTCCAGTTGTGCATTATGATATTTTTAGGTCAGATATACTGTGAAAACTTATTAGCTTAATGGAAAAGACACACATACATAGATATAATTTCAAATTTTTCTAGTGATTCTTGCTTTTCAGAACAAGATATTTCTAACTCCTACCATATCTGGGTCTTCATTATTCTTCACAATACAGTAAAGCCATTGTCCGTTTAAAAACTAAGGCACATGAGGGGAACATTGTACAATTGCTTTGTGAGCTGTTTTTCCCCCCCTGGGGCTTCCCAGTGACTGAATTGAACAGCTGGATGGATGATTTTAAATAGTCCAGGTGGGGAAAGAAATGTATGCCTTAAGACTCCAAAAACATCTCTAAGCTTTAAAGGCAGGTATGTATATCCTAAATACATTAAATATACTTTACATAGGATCAATAGATATTTGTCTGAGCAGATAGTTTAGTTTTTGAATAATTCCTTTTTTACCTTTGAGAATGGGTGACAAGTCTTTATCTCAAACAAATGATAAAGGACTATATTCCCAGATAGACGCATAAGCTACTCAAAAATTAAAATTATCCTCAGTAGAAATATATTTCACAACATGAAAATGAATACAGCATGACCCAAAATGGTTATTTCATAAACTTGTTAGTCTGTAACCTGTGTTTTCTGAGAATAGCTGAAGTGCAGTTTGTGATAGTGGCCAGAAGAGGGCAGGGTCTTGTTTCTTATGACCCAAAAGTTCTTTGTGCATTTACAATGTTAGCTTTAAAGAGAACAGAGACCAGTTCAAAAACATTTCCTTTTTACAACTAGTAGCTAAAGAATACAAAAATCAGACATTACAAAAATAATAGATTCAAATTTATTAGGTTTGCTTACTACTACTGGTCATTTATCTGCAAATAAAATCTTTTTAAATACTTGGAACAATTTCTGGCTCAGGTGTGTTAGAGGAGGAAAAGTGGGAAGGGAAAAGAAGGAAGAGATGGAGAGGGAGCTGCTTTAGAATAATAACCACAATCCCCCACTCCTGGTTCCTTTTCTACCATATGAATTGCTTTTTACAAATGTTCACTATAAACGGAACTCTACAATAAAATAAAAGCATGTATGGCTTTATAATAAAAGTGATAATTTAAGGAGAAAATTCATTAGTTTAAAATAATAGAGGTTCCTGAAATAAGTTTATTCAAGGCACATATAATGATTAAATGTTTCTTTGATTTAATGAGTGCTAAAAGAAAAAGTCTTCACATCTAAAGTATATTATACTGCTTAGAAAAATAGCATTTAAGGCTGAGAGGCCAAGCTTATGCTCTTTGAAGTATATTAAAAAGTGTGTGTGTGTGTGTGTGTGTGTGTGTGTGTGTGTGTTCCATAGCTCTGGAAACACTGCAGAATGGTAGAGTGGATGTGTTACAGATGCTCCTGATTGGGTCTGAAATACAGTCTACCACCAGCTACTAAGTGCTTGCTAGGAAGGTGGGACGGTTCCCTAATCATCCCTGGAAAGGCATAATCCAAAGTTGGCCGAAAAGGCAATGCTGGAACCAGGCCAGGTGTTAGGTAGGGCGACACAAAACCAGACAGTGCTCTTCCTGGAGAAGAATATGCCAGGCGCAGTGGGCTGAAAGCTAGTCTAGGATTGAAACTGTAGAGAGTTGAATCTCCTCCATAAGCAGCAGACGCAGCTTCAAGAGGAGAGAGAGCTGATTTATTACTTAGAGTCCCAAAGCCAATGCCAGCAAGACTAAAATCTGACGCTCTCTGAAAGGCTGCATTTTCCAAGTCTGCGTGAGCTAGGTCCCTGCAGTCTGGCTTATGTTCTCTCCCATTTAAGATCTGTTCAATAGCTTGGACTACATCTCCCTTGCAGAACTGTAAAATGCCTTCTAGGCGGCTACGCCTATAACCTGGAAAGATCCTGGTAAGAATTCCGAGAGGGTCTCGTGGTCTTGAGGTCACCGTGGAAAGGCTGGCTCTGGTAGCAATGTAGTCTCTGGCCCACTCGCTTTCATTCCCTGATTCCAGGTCAGAGGAAGAGAAGGACCTGGGACTGTCTTCTCCTCCCGATTGATCCGTGGGGCAAGGAGACAGGATGATGGTGGATTTGTCAGAGTGTTCTGAAATAGATGACATGAAGGCCTGTTTCTCCATGCTCACGTTACGCTTAGATGATGCCAGAGAATGATGATGAGTGTTGGAGACCAGTTCTTCGCGTCCACTCTGGCATGACTCACAGTTACTCTGCTTTGGCTCTGTAGAAAAGAAAACAAAAAATAATCAGACATAAAAATTTGCCACAACATTGTTATGCCCACTCAAAGACACTGATGGATGAAACAATCAACTCATTCAGTGTGTGTGTGTGTGTGTGTGTGTGTGTGTGTGTGTGTGTGTGAGAGAGAGAGAGAGAGAGAGAGAGAGAGAGAGAGAGATGCACTCTATCTAGTGTAATTAGCAATTTTGATTCACCTAAAATCATCTTCATGGGAGTCAATTTTAAAGATCATGCAGAGCTAGCATGTATGGGAACAGAGGAAGGTGCTGTTTCTCGTACATTTCAGGATATAAGGTTATTCGGTAACTAGCTAAATCTTAGAAATTAAGAATCAAAAGAGGAGAGTTTGTTGTTACCCAAAGTGTCAATGTGACACCATCTTGGAATTAGAGATTTTTTTTTCCAAAATGTCCAAATTTTGCTTTGGTCTAAGTGATGTTCTTCTCACACACACACACACACACACACACACACACACACATATTACAAGAACTAAGTAAAACAAGTAGTAAACATTCTGCCTAATTTAAATGTTTATCTCCAGTATTCTTTGATGTTTCCCTGTCTCTTTAAGAAACAACCCTAAACCTGCTCCATAAAGGTTTATAGTTTATCTAAAATGTAAACCACATCAAATTTAACACTAGAAGGGACAAGACTCTGTCACTAAGTCAAATACTTGATAAAAGAAAACTTGTGACAATTGTAAGATTGCACACTGGTGTTTTCAAACTCAAGTAATAATAAAACTTGTCAAACAACATTTGCCACATGGAAACCAACTTCCATTCATCTTTTGTTCCAGTTGCTTCTATAGCGATTCACTGAGTATTGCTCCTGAAACATAGAAAATATCCAAATTAAATATCTGTTATTTTGTCTAAAAACAATGTATTACTTCTAGGTCGGACTCCCAGGATAAATATCTCTAAAAAAAAGTCTGGATGCAAGCTGTACTTGGGGCTTATGTCTGTGATTCCAGTATTCAGGAAGCTGTGGCAAATATTTGGTATAATTCCCTTCATCTCTGTCCTCTCTACTTCTAGGGATTGTTTTATTCACTATTGTAGTGTACTAATAGCTTTCCTTTTTTTGAACATAGCTTCTTTTACATAGGCAAATGCCTCTGAATCACTGTAGGTCTTTGTCTTGTGAATGAATACGTTCAATACAATATCTTATTATAGTTTATTCATATTGTGTAAGGGGGGGTGGTCAATTTAGAAAGCCATTGAAGAAGCCTTGAAAATATGAACTTCTTTTTTATAGGCCAGTCATTGTGACACAATAATCTAATACAATCGTTAGGCCTGCAAAATATACACTTTAGTACAAAAAGTTTACATAAATCCATACCATCAGCCAAATCTCATTAGCAGTGTAGCTGAAGGAATGTTACCGTCTCTCATCTGTCTCTATCTTCCATGAGAAACACTTAAAGTCCATTGGTCTAGTGAAATGAACTAGAACATGTGTCCAAACTTCATGTAAGTGAATGCAAATTTTCAACGCAGAGATGGGCTTCTTTCGAAACTACACCCTCTTTTGCTAAGATCTGCAATTTTGACAACCAAGCAAAATTTCTAATTAATAGCTTACCGCCGGTTACCGCACAACTTCATGTGATACAACCTGTTTAGGATTTTAACAAAATGATTTAAAGGAAATTCCCATTTAACAGCGGCCCTATGGAGGGCTGAAAAATTCATGACAACATAATGATATTGATATTACAGGAAAAGTGAATTTGGGGTCATATTAGTTGTAAATCTAAACAAGAGATACTGGCCATGACTTTGTGGCCGGGAAACTGCAAGGATATAGGAATACTCTGCTGAGATCTCTCCAGCTACAAAGTGACACTCTTGTCAATGGTTTCACTATCTGACAGGGAAGGCCCAAACTTATTTCCAATGGGAAGTAAATGTAAGTCCGTAAAGCTTTCCTCTCCTTTGGGAATGCTGCTTAAAGAATTAAAATGGGGTCGGGGCAGGAGAGAAACAGGTGAGAAATTTCAGTTTCTTACATGCTAACTGATGACAAAACACGCTGTCCCCAAATCAAAGATCCTCACAATAACCACAGTCAACCGGTTTTCTGTGCAAGAACACTGCATCTTTGCAACTGGAAAGAGTGTTAGCACACCCGCTAAAGATTTCTCCTAAAGCCTGCTTAAGTTCTGACCACACAAAGCCAAAGCAGACTGTGCCTAAATCCACTCCAGGGGCTAGCCGGGGGCTGTGATCCCATACCCTTCACTGTTTTCATTATCTTTATCCACGGGATGAGCTCTTCCAGTGAAAACCTATCAACTATCCCCATCCCAGCCATCCACGGGTAGATCTACATTACTGAACTTCAGCACTTCTTTCAAACAACTCTTTCTGTCCACTCTTAGGGAGCTGTTGCTCGTTTCTACACATTCTTGCAGAACAATCATTTTCTCTCATGAAAAGCAAACCAAAGAGGACTCACCCTGCTTTCTCTCAGTATAATCTTGCTGGAAAACCTCGAAAGTTGGGACTGACCGGCTCCCAGGGTGTCTAGAGGCACCTGCTCCCAGAACAGCTACAGCCATGGGGCTATTCAAGACCTGGAGACTCTCGGTCCTGCCGCAGCCGCCGGACGCCTGAGCCCCGGGCCCCGACGACCCCTGGTACAGAAGCCTGTGCAGCCCTCGGGCCTCGCTCTCCTCCTGCGCCTGCTGCCTGCGCAGAGCCACCTGAGCAGCCATGACACGCTGCCGCTCGGCGATCAGGGTGCACTTGGCACACGCGCAGTCCCGCCAGCGGCAGAAGCGCTTGTGGCCCTTGAGCGCTGACACCACGCCGTGGTTGCGACAGCGCGCGCACTTAGGGGTCCGCGGGTAGCCGCAGCCTACCGCCCCCAACGCCCTATCCAGCCCAGGGCCGGGAGCGCATCCTGCGCGACCTGTGCTTGCGGTCGATCGCAGAAAAAGGCCAGGCGGCCGCAGGAAAGTCGCGGACACCGGGATCCCCGACGACTCGGACCGCGCGGCCGAAGCGGGCGCAGGAGCCCGCCCTGGGGCCAGATGGGGTCTGCGGCCGCCGCTGCGGTCTCTACGACCACGAGGAAATTGCTCCATTCTGAGAAGACGCCTCTGAGAAGTAGAAACCAGCAAGTGCGCTGTCCAGAGCTATCCTGTGGGGATACCCGCTGAGGACCTGCCTAGGTCCCGCTGTCCTGCTCCGCGCACTGACTAGAGTTTGCTGTCCTGTCCCAGAGCAAGAAACCGCCGGGTCTAAGAGCTCCAGAACCTGACCGACGGCGCAGCCAGCCAGTGAGCCTCTGAGTTAGACAGCTGGGGCAGTGTCCTGAGCTCTGCCAGTCTCCTGAGCCTAGAAGGGCCAGGCTGAAGGGCCACCCCGCCCACTGGGTAGGCTGGCCAAGGAAGGAGGCCAGGGGAGGGCCTAGGGCGGAGAGTGGGACTTTCTGGGAGGTGTCCTGTGGGATAGATTAGAAACTGTCCTGATCAGACTGAAAGGTCCATTAAGAAAAAGAAACCTTTATGTATTTTGGATATTCACTCTCTGTCAGATGTAGGGTTAGTGAAGGCTGTTTCACAATCTGTGGGCTGTCATTTTGTCCTAATGACAGTATCCTTTGATTTACAGAAGCTTTTCATTTTCATAAGGTCCCATTTATTAGTTTACATTAGTGACTGAGCCATTGTTGTTTTGTTCCGGAAATTGTCCCCTGTACCGACAAATTCAAGGCACACCATTTTCTGTTCTATTAGATTTAGTGTATCTAGTAATATACAAAATATATACAGAACTCAAGAAGGTAGACACCAACAATCCAAACAACCCAATCTAAAAATGGGGTACAGAGCTAAGCAGGGAATTCTCAACAGAGGAATTTTGAATGGTTGAGAAGCATGTAAAGAAATATGCAAATCACCAGGGAACACAAATCAAAACAACCATGAGATTCCACCTTACACTCATCACACTGGCTAAGATCAAAAACCGGAAAGGACAGCACATACTGGCAAGGTTGTGGAGCAAGGGGAACACTCACTCCTACACTGCTGGTGGGAGTGCTAATGTGTACAACCACTCTGGAAATCAATTTGGCTGTTTCTCAGAAAATTGGGACTAGCTCTTCCTCAAGACCCAGCTATACCACTGCTGGATATATACCCAAAAGATGCTCCACCCCACCCCACCCCACCCCACCCATAAGGACATCTGCTCAACTATGTTCATAGCAGCTTTGTTACTAATAACTGGAAACAACCTAGATGTCCCTCAAATGAAGAATGGATAAAGAAAATGTGGTTCATTCAAACACTGGCATTAAAAACAAGAACATCACCGGGCGTGGTGGCGCACGCCTTTAATCCCAGCACTCGGGAGGCAGAGGCAGGAGGATTTCTGAGTTCGAGGCCAGCCTGGTCTACAAAGTGAGTTCCAGGACAGCCAAGGCTACACAGAGAAACCCTGCCTCAAAAAAAAAAAAAAAAAAAAAAAAAAAAAAAAAAAAAAAAAAAAAAAAAAAAAAAAAAAAAAAAAAAAAAAAAAAAAAAAAAAAAAAAAAAAAAAAAAAAAAAAAAAAAAAAAAAAAAAAAAAAAAAAAAAAAAAAAAAAAAAAAAAAAAAAACAAGAACATCATAAATTTCTCAGGGAAATGAATGAACTAGAAAATATCCTGAGTGAGATAACCTAGATCCAAAAGGACATACATGCATGGTATGTACTAACTTATAAGTGGATATTAACCATAAAGTACAGGATAACCACACTATGATCAATAGACCCAACGAAGCCAAATAACAAGGAGGGCCCAAGGGAGGATGAATCTTTCTCAGAAAGGGATCAAAACAGATATCAAAAGTTGTTGGAAGGAGGGAACTGGATAGAAGAGGTGATGGGAAGGGGAATGAGGCAGGGAGAGAGATCATATGTAGGGATAACAGATAGAGAAAGGAAATGAATAGTGGCGGTGGGGGGGTGTGATCTCCTGGACTCTAGAACATCCCAGTAACCTGTGATAGGGGGCAATCCAAGAGGGTCTATGGGGGACAACTCAAGCTGAGCCTCCTAACAGAGGGGGATATGGATTTTGAGGTAGCCACTTCCTATAGCCAGCCCAGACTTTGAGTGGGGGGATAAGGACAGTAACCCACCCACAAAACCTTCAACCCAAAATGTGAGCTGCCTACAAGATGTTCAGGGACAAAGATGGAGCGGAGACAGAGAAAATGGCTGACCAATGACTAGCCCAAATTGAGACCCATCCCACGTGCAAGAAACAAACCCTGACAATATTAACAATACTCTGTTGGGCCTGCAAACAAGAACCTAGTAACTGTCCTCTGAGAGGCTCCACCCAGCAACCAATGAATGGAGATGTAGAGACTCACAGCTAAACATTAGATGAAGCATGGGGAGTCTTATAGAATAGTTGGGAGAAGGATTGTGGGACAAGACCAACAGAATCAACTAACCTGGACCCTTGGGGGCTCCCAGAGACTGAATCACCAACCAAAGAGAGTGCACAGGCTGTACCTAGGCCCCCTGCACATATGTACCAGATGAGAGCTAGGTCTTCATGTGGGTCCCAAACAACTGGAGCCTGTGGCCTGCTTGTCTATGAATTCCACTCCCTTAAATGGGCAACTTTGTCTGGCCTCAGTGGGAGATGCTGCACCTAATCCAGCAGCGACTTGATGATCTCTCTCTCTCTCTCT
>LR753680.1:121382-167950 GCA_902729485.2 Mus minutoides
TGGAAGACTGTGGCCACTTCTCATGGAAAAGGTATTTTAAATAACTCAAGAGACAGCTTCTAAAGTGTGTATAGACAGGTTAATTCAGAGTCAAGGTGCTTCGAGTGTTTTCTATTTACTTACATGTGCACATCTTACATGAGCACATGCAGATTATACAGGGAGTATGTTTAAAACATTTGTTATCTAAGGTCAGTATGCCTCTCTACTCTGGAACTATTTATGGAGAGCACTTGAGTTAAAGCTCTCTCAAAAATATTTCACATTTCTCTTCTGAAATACTAAGAAAGCCATGAAGATCAATCTTCATGCTATCAAAATGCATTCTTGAACTATACATCTAAAGGCTTTAATTGTTAAGAGATCATATTGCTCCTAAGCCACAGGAACACTTGAAGCAGAAAATACATGGATATCTACAATAAATGAAAGCGTCAGCACTCTGCAAAGTCCTTTTTAAATATCCAACTGCTGATGCCAACCAGGCATCAGTACTCTTGCCCTAACAATGGCAAATAACCATGTTATTTTAATTCTTCATGACATTTCCAGGCTGGACAATCTGGATGACTCTTGCCTGCCTACTACAAACCTTCACCAGCATCTTCTGACAAACCCACATCCTCGCACAGAGACATGCTACCCTTCTTAAGCCTCTAAATGACCTTGGGAACTCTAAAAACATATGGTTATCCCAATCCAAGTATTCTGATTCTGTTGTAGTGAATCTTAAACTGTCACTGTGATGGGGACCTGGGACCAATGCCTAGAATACCATGAATGAATACCTGAGATCTCTGGCATTTATGATAACCAAATGTTTTCAAATCTGCCTAAGACCTAGTAATCCTCAGCTGAAGAAATAACAGCCAACACATGAAAGTTGAAACATATGAACATGAAATATATGAGTTTTTACTGCTACATGAGACATAATATGAATTATAATAGAGTCCCTGTTTCTAGTCACTTAAATAATTAGTTACATTAATGAAACCATTTAAATTGGCAACAGTGTCTTTTTTTTTTTTTTGGTTTGTTCAAGACAGGGTTTCTCTGTGTAGCCCCAGCTGTCCTGGAACTCACTTTGTAGACCAGGCTGGCCTCGAACTCAGAAATCTGCCTGCCTCTACCTCCCAAGTGCTGGAATTAAAGACGTGTGCCACCACTGCCCTGCTCGGCAACAGTGTCTTGAAGGGTTTTCCTTAAGAAGTCACAAAGTGACTCCCCCCCCCAAAAAATAAAACCTCCACTTTTAAAGCAGCTACTAAAATTTGGCAATATTCTTCTTTTTGTATTAGATCCTAATGTTCCCTTACAATATGACAAGTGATAATGGCTTCCTTTCAAGAAAATGAAACTAGTTTTTAACTAAATTTATTGGAATAAAATGTATACAATTTGAAAACTGAAAACCTGATGTGATGCAGATAAGCACACATGGTATAGAAACCACACATGGTATCTGCTTCTCTGGATGCCTTTAATTCAGCCAGCAGACATGCTAGGCCTGCTGAAAACAGAAAGGCCACCTCTGAATGAACAAAAGCCTTTGCTCTAAAATCAGGAGCAGAACAACATGGAAACCCACTCTCACCACTTAAATTCAATTTTACTGGAAATGATGCCAATATAACCAGGCAAGAAAAATCATGCTGAACTCATTCAGATCAGGATGAATGTCATAAAATTCACTCTATTTACATGTTAAGTGACCTACATATATACAAAACTTCTTGGAAAAAAACTCTTAAAACTAAGAAGGTTTATAAGTTTGCCAGGTATAAGATGAATATTCAAAATCATTGCATTATTATATATTGAAATAAAGTTTTTGTAAAAAGCCAGTAAGTTAAGTGAGAAAATAAAACTATTCATGGTAGCACTCAAATTTAAAACATTTGAGCTATTTATAAGAAAATGTATGAAAAATTGAAAACTAACAAAGTTTTGCTAATATACACTAAAGATACTGTATCCTTGAAATGTGTTCATGAAGCACATTTCTTGAAAACAGATAAGGTATTATCTGCCTAAATTAATCTGCAAATTATTCAGTCTTCAAGATAAAATTCCTGTATTTTTTTTTGTTTTTCATAGAAACTGTCAGGCCCTTTCTAAAAGCAATATGAAAAGTTCAGAGGAAAAACTTTATCAGGGTCTAAAGTATCTTTAGAAAAGAATAAACTTGCAGAACAAACATTACCTTGTTCCAAGAATTATTGCAAAGTCATGGCAACCAAAAAGGTAATACTGGTGTAAAGAGCAAAAATAAATAAATAATTAAATTTTAAAAATTGAAAAAAAAAAAAACAGTAAGATGGAATGGAGTTTAGAAAAACACCTGTATATAAAGATGCAAGCAGTGTTTGCAAATGTGCTGAGACACCTGGGGGGGGGCTATACCCAGGGGGGTTCCTGTTCTCACAGGAGAAAGGGAGGGGGAAGGAGGGGAGGATCTGTATGAGGGAGGACAGGGAGGAGATGGAATGCCAATATCGGAATGTAAAGTGAATGAATAAATAAATTAATGACAAAAAGGGGGGGGGTGTCCTCCTAGCAGGCTTTGACAGAATACTTGTGCATCTGTACGAAAAACCCTCATTTTGACTTATATCTCTCTGGCATCCCAGATAAAAGGAACTGAAAGTGTGTTCAGTGGCAAAATGGTCCTAAAATGAAGTACTGTGTAGGAGAGAAAGAAGACCAAAAACAAAGATATACAGCACAGTTTGAAAGACGCGGGACCTCACTCCCCCCCTCCTTTCCCAGGATGAGCAAGGGCATAGAAAAATGAGAGAAGAGACTACAAAAGATCATAAGAAAGAGAGAGACAGAGAGAGAGACAGACAGACAGACAGACAGACAGACAGACAGACAGACAGACAGAGTGTGTGTGTGTGTGTGTGTGTGTGTGTGTGTGTGTGTGTGTGTGTGTGTGTAAGCAGTGTGGTATCATTGTAACTACTGGAACATCTTTATTTTTTTTTTAAAGATCGAGTTTTATTGTGATTCTAACTGCCTAGCTACCCTGGACTCTGGAAGTCAACTGATACTTGTTGTTATGCCACACTAAACACTGGATGGACCTGGGGGGCGGGGGCACTGTTCTATAGTTGTAAGTAAAGATCTGTCTCTGACATAACTGTAAGTTCTAAGTGTACCATGTATCAACTCGGTGTTAAGGGTGAGTACAGGTCAATCGAGGATAGCCTCAAATATGCGCTTCACTTCATTCATCAGTGAGGCCTATAGTTGTTTTTCATTCATGTTCTTGACCTATAGAGTCTCGTAACTACCCGTCTCCCTCTTCTTTCACAATGTCTCTCGTTGCAACCGGGCCGTCTGAGCTTCAGCTAGCAGTACCCCAGTTCTCACAGGAGTTGCCCAACATTCTCTCTTGTAAGGGGTTCTCTCCCGAGACAAAAGTCTAGAACAAGACAGAACATCCCGAGTCCTAATTTTGCTTTATTACTTTCAGGCTTTTCTTGGGTTTTTCACTCGAATTCTTCTAGCACCTCTAAACAAGTTTTATTTCTATAATCTACAAGTCAAATTTTCAAATAGCCTTTTATTTTTTTTTGAACTGTTTTATTTACATTCCAAATGTTGCCTCCCTTCCGGTCCCCACTCCAAGAGTTCTTCACCCCAACCCCCTCCCCTTTGCCTCTGAGAGGGTGCTCCTCACTCTACCACCCACCTACCCACCCTCTCACCCCTACCACACCTCCCCACATTCTCTTCCCTGGAGCATCAAAGTCTCTTCAGGATTAGGTGCATCCTCTCCCACTGAGGCCAGACAAGGCAGCCCTCTGCTGTGTATGTGCTAGGGGCCGCAGACCAGCCCGTGTATGGTCTTTGGTGGGTGGCTTAGTCTCTGGGAGCTCCCAGGGGTCCAATCTTCATTTGATTGATGTTACACTTCTAGAACTTTTTCCCCCAAATAGTACTTTGATTTAGGAAAGAATTTAAGGCAGCATATGGATAATCTTGAAAAGGAGAAAATGAGCCTATCAGAGTCTCCTTGTGATGTACAATTGAATTTACAAAGCAGAAGTTCAAGAAAATGAGTACAGACTGCAACTGACAGAAGCCTGGGAAACAAAAGGGAAGATGCAATGTTCTCAGATACACTGCTGATAAAGGACAACTGATCTGGAAGAGACTGAAGGAAGACATCGTAAGAGGACCAGGCGCTTGAGTGGGAAAGTTCTGCATGGCCTAGTTCTGCATCCATTGAGATGTACAATTCACTCCTTTGGTTTGAAAGACATTCGAGGACTCCTTGGTCCATTTAGTCCAAGGCTTTCCAAGCCAAACTGTGTGTGTGGCAATGCTATGGCTTGTCAAATGACCAGAGAACGACTTTAAATAGCACTTGTCTTTCCTTGTGTTTGCCAAGGATATTAAAGAACATTGTCATTATTGAGAGGCTACAGTGTACAGGATGACAGAAATGCCAACCTGATTTTTTACATTTTATGTTATATACTTCATTATTCTACTTTGCATTATTAATATTATTTCATTTCTCCCTCTTTTAAAGGACAAAAGTACGTGTTCCTCAAAAAAGGCTTTAGAGATCAAATTATTTGTTTTGAATAGGACTTCATAGGTATAAGTGCTGACTAAATGTTGCAAATACATTTAAAGCTTTTGATTTATGTCAGAAATTGCTTTCATAAAATGTCCATTAATTTGAATTCTACCATGTAGTTCATTTTGTCACCTCATATGTGTATCTTGCTTTAAAAAAAATAAATAAATAAACCAAGGACTTGATGCTTTACTTTACTGAATTAAAAGTAACAAACCTGAAATTCCACAAGGAAGATAATCCAACAAAGTTTGACTTGATAATAGGGGGAGTGTTACATGAGGTATAAAAACAAACTATAGCAAAATCTCCAATCATAATAACATTCCCTGGCCAGGCAGTGGTGGTGCACAGCTTTGGTCACAGCACTTCGTAGGCAAAGGCAGGCAGATTTCTGAGTTCGAGGCCAGCCTGGTCTACAAAGTGAGTTCCAGGACAGCCAGGGCTATACAGAGAAACCCTGTCTCGAAACAAACAAAAAATACCCTGATGATTCTTTGGGAAAATTACACAGACTGGTACAAACATCCTGAATTAACCTATCTGCTAGGCAAGAATCTGTTGACTTGCAGACTATCGCATACACGATGTTCAAGACTCTTTATTATTATTATATTATTATTATTATTATTATTATTATTATTATTATTATTATTATTATACAAAGAGAAGACAAATTTTCTCAGAGAATTGCCCCCTAGGAGAATCTAATATTCAGACTCCTCACGACTTCTGAACTTCTCTCTAGAAATCAGCAGAGTGGTGGTGGCTGCCATGCAAGTTAGAACACCACCCTGCTGGGTAGCCCTGCTGGTGACACAGAAACTCACACATGACTTTGCTGGCTTGCTCATCAGAAGACAAGAGTCCTACTTAACAGCTGTGCCACTTAAAACTCAATGTTGGGGGGATGGAGAAATGTCTCCATCACTAAGATCCCATACTTCCCTTGAAAACACTAGAGTTCAGATCCTAGAACCCATTTCAGGTCACAAACGACTGTAATTTCAGTTCAAGAGGATCCTATGCCCTTTCCTAGTCTCCCTGGGCACCTTCACCAACAAAGGCATGCACACACACACTGAAAATAAAATAAATCTTTGTTGTTTAAAAAAAGGGGGGGAGAGGTAAGACCTTTGCAAATTAAGAGTCCTAAGGTCTTTAATTTCCATGTCTTCCTCTAGTATACTTCAGGAATCTTGCTCTCCTGCTCGCTCTTTGCTTTTGTTATTCTTTGCCACACCCCACCATGTAAACAGCAGTAAGTCAGAACTCAAAGCAAGACTTTCTCTGGTACTTACCCAACTAGAAATTTGAAACATCTTTTCCTTTTACTCTGCCGAATAAGCAAAGCCAAATTAGATACGTTTTTTATTCCTGTCAAGCTGATTTCAAAGGCGATCTTTCTCTCTGAATGGCACTGTTGTGAAGCCTTGCCAGTTGGCCTTAAAGAAACAGTTAAAAGCGTTCTTAGGGAGCTCCCATCCCCCCAGCCCATTTTGAAAACCAAATGGTTATCTTAAAACAGGATGGATGCTAGTGTTTATTCTTAATATATTCTATTGAATGAACACAAAGAAGATATGTAAATCAACTCCTCAAACATAACCAAATACCTATTTATACTTCAGGAGAAATTATTATAGGAAAGAGAAAACATTTTGTTCATTTTTATGATAAAGATGGCTTTGAAAGTTTTATATTAGTGCTTTCTGTCTTCTGTACCCTGCCAGGCTGTGCTACCTATAGTAGAGGTGTCCCAATTTAAAAAGCCATGTGAGTAAGAAAAACAGCTTCTATTCAGCACATGTAGCCTAAGCAAACACACTGGGTAAATCCGCTCCTCCTTGGCTCCATGCCATTTCCATCTCCTGGTTTTGAAATCCAGTCCTCTGTGAGTATCAGGTGGTTGTGATGAGGTGTTGACAGGTCTCTGACGGAGTTATTGTGCTGGGTAGAAGTTGGTGGGTTTTGATCAGTGTCTTCAAAGTCAAAGCTTGGAAACTAATAGCTGCACATGAAAACCCAGAGCCATAATGCAGCTAGCATGGGGCTCTTTCACGTGGCCCCAGGGATCAACTTAATTCTCACGTGCAGCTTCACTGTAATTAGTCGTGTGCAATGGGGTGGGAAGATGCACACGAAGACACAGAGCTCTAAATCCACTATCAAATGTGATTCTGGAAAATAATCACCAGAGGGAGAAGGGGGAATGCTATTTTATTGCTTGTCTCTGTAAGAATACTTATGTTTGGTGTCTGAGCTCTCATGTCTCTATTTCATAATATCCTGGGTGACTTTTTATAATATCCTGGGTGACTTCTTATGTTTTATTTTTATATTCTTATATACTTATATTTTTATATATAGCTTTTCAAAAAAAGACCATAAATACTTTTTTGCTTTAAAGATAAAATGCATTCATGCTTTTTTTTTCCCCAATTTTCTTCTTCAAGAAGTTATTGAGAGCCACTAAGAACAGAGAGGTATTTCATTTACGGATCCAGGAGAATCACACAACTGTCAAGCTCACGCCTACTGACACAGCCTCTTTGCTGTGTATACAAACACACAGGATTCCTTAAAGAAACTGAAATCACAGGTGGAAAACACATGATAAAAAGTCAAATAAATCCACATTTAAACATTAACTATGCCATATGCTTCTTTAATATTGAGACACAGTGGGGGGCCTTAAGAAACTCATTAAGCCTATGGCAGTGGCAGCTGGTCTCTGTCGGGATGACTATTCACTCCACTTATGAAAGAAAAAAAAAAAAAAAGAGTGAACATGCCCCTATTCTTCTTGGGTTTGCAGCGACCAAGACAGCACAAGGTCAGTGCAATGAAAAATGCAACCATTTCTTCTTTCTCAGCACCTGATTTGATAAATGACGTTTTAATAAATACTTGTGTTTTTCAATAAAGCAAAGATGTCTAACTTTTTATTCCTGTTTTGAAAATTTTTATCATGAAAAATTAAGACTGTCCCAGAATAGCTAACTCATCCAGCACAGACACACCACAGACAAACAGATTCAGATAAATTATGTGGGCCATAAACGAGGCTTTCTCGTGTCTGTTTTGACTTTACGGATGTCAGAGCAAAATGAATGTCCTAATAATATCCATCATTCCTCTACACTTTTGTAGGGGTTTTAGAAAGGCCTTGGTTCCCAAGGCAGCAGCTTTCTCATCTGTAATGTGTAGCTTTAGATGTTCCATTTATGTCAGTCATATCGAGAGTCTACTGAATACTCTGAGAACATGAACAAGTCCACATATAAACAAAATTTTATGTAGCATTTCAAGCCCACTTTGAAATTGAGAGCCATGGAATAAAAGGTGTCTGAACTCCCTTTCTGACTTAAAGTTCTATGATTCTTTGTTAATATCACTATAAACTCACCTAATTCATGAAGCATGGATGTTAAACTGAGAGAGCATCTGAAGTTTACAAGAGGAATTCAACATAGCACCTTGCAGTTTGGAGTTTGGAGCAAGCTGTATAATTAGTAGTTTTGTCTGTTGATAGATTACAATTAATTCAATATCTGTATTCATGGTTTTAACAAGAAACAGTGGTATAAACAGAATGAAAATAAGCCTAAGAAATGTATAAACCTGGCATTTAGGTCCAAGAGGAATCATTCAACTCCTTGAATGCTACATAGCATCAACATTCTCATTAATTTGAGAAATGTCTAACAAACAAGGAGGGAAAATGATATATTTTCCTTATTTGGTAATCAAAACAATATTAATACTAAATTCATTGCGAATAACTTGAATTTCAAGTAGTTAATTTGAAAACCACAAGGTTTTGCTCCTGAGAATGAACTCCACATTTTTTATCTTTGATAACTAAAACCATAAGAAGGTTTAGACATGACCCCTATAGATTCATATTCTGGAAATGTGGTCACCAGTATGGCAGTGTTGCAAGATGGTGAGATCTTCTTCTATTTATGGAACACAGTGAAAGATAGCTAGGTTACTCTGAGAAACAACTTTGTGAAGAATTAATGTCCTCATGACAGTGGCTTGATGAAAAAGCACACACCTGCCTGTGAATCACTATCTTCCTGCCATAATCTCACCATGTTCTCCCAACACATGTAGTATCTGTGGTGAAACCTGAACTCATAGGACTAGCTGAGCTTAGATATTTGTCCTCTGAAACTTATTTAAGTAAACCTCTTCTCTTTATAAAATATCAAGTCAGAATGACAAACACAAAGAAAACAACTGACAAAAAATGCCAGGGAGGATGTGGAGAAAGTGGAAAATTCTTTCATTCTTTCACTGCTGTTAGTATTGTTAGATGGTACAGCCACTATGGAAATCAATGTAGAGAATTCTCAAAAAGCTAGAAAATAAATCTACTTAATGGCCTATCCATACCAATCCTAGCCATACACCTAAAAGACACCAGCTCTGAGATACTTGCTCAACCATGTTCACTGACATTTTATTAACCAAAGCTAGGAAATGGAAACAATCTTAATGTCCTTCAGCTGATGAATGGATAACAAAAATGTGGTTCATATACATAATGGACTACTATTCAGTATCCCTTAGTTTTCTGGAATTCCTTGACTAGGTTTGAAACTACATAAGATGACTACTGGTGTTATTCTTGTCCAGGTATTGTTCTGGTAGTCATATTGTTGAGGTATCAAAGGTGAAAGTTCCCTGTCATTTCTAGAAGACAAAAATCTCACAGCAGATTTCATGGTCCTCTGGCTCTCTGCCCACTCTTTCCCCTCATTTCCTGAACCATCATCATGGCAGGAGTTATGTTATAGATGTATCCACTGGGATGGGCAATACACAAATAGTCTCTGCATTTTAACCAGTTGTGGTTTTCTGTAAAGATATGTTGCTTTGGTGAGAGTTAAGCATTACACTTACCTGTGGATATAAGGATACCCATTCATAATGAACTTAGAAATTATGCTGGTTTGGTAAAGTGGCATTAGTTTTCTCCTCTAAGACCCATAACCTCATTATCCTGGGGTAGTTGGCTCAGTTTCCACTATCAGATATGGTTTTCCCGCTGCTTAGCAAGCCTTTGATCCAATTATACAAATGTTAATTACTGCCAATGCATGCGTGATAGCACTGCACCTTTAGGGATACCTTACTATGCTGGTTATTATGGTTTGTAGGTTTCCTAGCTGGGTAGGACTATAGATTGTTTTACTTCCATGGCACCTTTCATAATGGTTTCTGGTACTATGAGAGCTATTCTAAAGGGAGAAGGCTTTCAGATCATATCCAGCACTGATCCTCCGGGTCCTGTGATCTAAGTACATGGTGTCTTCAGAAATAGAGATGTACTTCAACCTCTGGGAAGCAAGCAATGTCAAGGGCAATCTTCTGTGTTGTTCTAGGAGTCTCTCGGACTACCCAGACCAACAACTCAACCAGAATTTCTTGTACCTGGTCCTGGGATTTCATTAGATAATCTGTTTTCTAGAGGATAGTTTTGTGACCCCAAACTATATGTGTATACATATACATATACACATATACTTCTATGTATTTGTGTAGTTTGGGATAAGTAAAAAACCATATAAATATTATGACTTTTCCCAAACATCCTTAGTGTTATTTTTCCTCCTCCCTCCCTCTCCATATGCTTGATTCCCCTCTGCCCCTCCCCAACTAAAGCCACCCATTCCCCGCTAGCGCCCCCTCTGTTTGCGGCATTTCCCCTTTAATTTCATTTGTATCCTGCTACTCCCACCTCTTTCTTTAACACACACACACACACACACACACACACACACACACACATATACACATAAAGAGTACTTTTTCTTTTTTTACTTTCCTTGTTTCTAGCTATTTCTTTCTCAAAATATGTACATGGAGCTGGAGTTCTGACTCAGCAGTTGGGGCTAGAAACATGACTCAGCAGTTAAGAATACTACTTGCTCTTCAACTGAACTCCAGTTCCATTCCCAGCACTTACACAGCAGCTAATGACTGTTCCAGGATTTGACCATCAAGATCATTCCATGCATGTGATGCATAGACATACATGCAGGCAACATATTTATAATATAAAATGAAAATAAATAAAATCTCAAAAAGTACTTTTAAATCAACCACAACCAGAAAAGCTCTTATACTCTAGACTGAAATAGTTCAATTCAACTCAAATTCAGCTCAGAAAAAAATACAATGATTTTGGTAATTAATATTATAAGTACTTTAAAATGAATAAACTTGATTTTGTTTTCATATTTTGTTTACAAAGTTCTTATATATTTGTTTAATAAACATTCATTAAGTGTCTGTTTTCCATCAAAACCAATTATAGGCAATAGTGAAGGTATAGTATCATACCCCAACTCATTTGTATGAAATAATTATCACTCAACTATTTGAATCTTTTTTTAAAAACAGATACATAAAATATATATGGAATTCTAGATTTTTTTCACATAATACCTCATGTTCTTTCTATAGTCCCTGAATATTCAAGATTGTTATGGGAATAGAAAGACTTAAGGTGACCAGATATAGGCAAATACAAAATTAAACATGCTAAGAAAGTAATTTTTTCTGTTGTAGTACCTAGAAAAAAAATCCTAAAAATGAGAAGGTGGGTCTACTTGATGTCTCTCATTCTTGGTGATAGGACCCCAAATATCAAAAGAATGTTGCTTTGAGAAAATTTTCAGTAAGGTCTTGCAGAGTTCATTGCAAATCCAACGAGCTGTTGTGTTTTGACAGAAGAATAATGATATCTACCTGAATCATTTTCTTTGAAAATAAAATTCAGCCCTTATAAAATTCTACAGCAGCAGTACTTTTAAGCACAAAAATAAAACTAATAGTAGCAATCTTTTTAACTGTTATCATTTTCCAGATCTCAAGTGGCTGCACACTGAGCTCTAATTTTATATTCCATTAGCTTCAAAATGACTTATATTTTTAACAAATTCAAGTGAGATATGGCTGCCAAAACATCAACCTACATTTATATCTGCATTTCTTACTGTCAGATATGGCCAGCAAAGCGTTCCTACACTAGGCAATGTATTTGTTACTTTAAGTGAAAACCGATGCATCATTTGAAAAGCTGAAGATCACATCATCTGGACCACTTTCAGAGTTCTTCTCCATCTTGTCAGAGTCGAGTGTCATAGCTCACAAATCTCTGAGAATCCACAATAGACAGAACAGAGCAGAAGCAATTAAACACAAAACAACAGTTTATCCTTTGGTGGTTAATCTCACCAGGCAGTTAGGGTCAGTATGAGTAATGTTACTTGTCCTTCCAGGAGCTCACTATTAATACAGTTTTATAGATCTTGCCAATTAGCAACCATTATAATTCCTCATTCCAAGTCATGTCCACATATAAGAATTTTTAACAACCCCATCTTAACTCCTGTCTTTTTAGCTTCTTATGGAATTTCCTTTTCCTCTGAAAAGTCAAGCAAATAGTAATTATTTTAACAAATAGGGAAAAATATTCATATGAATAACTTGATTATTAACTAGGATATCATAAGTTGGAAGAACCAAGATAAAACCATTCTCAGTCATCCTGTCACTGATATGAACTGGATAAGAGAAACATAACTTCCCTCAAATTGTGTCTTGGTATAAAAATGGTACATAAATCATATATAAATGTATATAAATAACATATAAATGTATATAAATGATATTAAATGTATAAAATGGTAGCAGGGTATGTGAAAAGAGAGAATAGTAGATATGTAAATGTGAAAGCAATAGGATACACTATTTCAGAGGGAGAAAGAATGCCAAAAAAGAAGGGGACAGTGGATGAGTGGGCAAGATGATTCAGTAGGTAAAGGTGCTAGCCATCAAGCCTGATGACCTGAGTTATAACCTAGGGATTCACAAGAAGACAGAACTACTGCAAGTTGTCCTCTGACATCCACACATGCATTGAAGTATTTGCATAATGTGTATATATGTACATACACAACATACACACACACACACACACACACATATAAAACAGATTAGTATTACCAATTTAAAAAAATGAAGGATATGCATTATAGTAGTGGGTGGGGCTGAATAAAACTGTATAAAGATATATATGTGAAAATGCCATAACAAAATACATCTCATTTTGTCACTCTTAAAAATTTATTAAAAAGATATGCACATATAGGAATTAAATACATAATAGTACTTGTCAAAATACCTAGAAATCCACGGGTGTATTTAGGCATTCAGAAAATATGACTCACTGATTACATCAATGGTAATAATTGTGCTCTCACCATGTGGTTACTCCCACAATTTTTTTCAAAATATAAAAACTCTCTTGACTTTTTCTTCATGTACTCACGTCTTTCTCATCCAAGATGACCTTGAAGTGTTTCTACCTCAGATTCCAGAATGTTATCATGACTGGAATACACCACCCCACCATGCCAGAAATTTTAGTCATGTTCTCTTAAGGTGCTCACATTTGGTAAAACCAGAATTCCCCATATCACAGAAAAATCATTAACTATTAGTAAGTAATGGGCAGTTTTAGAGAATTTCACTTTCTGATTCAACAGATAATGTGCTGAGAAGTCTTCATTTCACCTCAGCAACAAGGAAAAACCCAAAAACCCTTTACACATTTGAGAACTGACACACTGGGAAAGACCACTACATGCAATAAGACTCACAGCAGTGGATGCAGAGAATCTACACACTGGTGCGTGCAGAAACTCCACCCTCACTTGATAAGAACCTGGTGTGAGCTCCTCTCAGTGAACCAGGGCCAACACAACAAGCTCACACTCCACTCACAATTTGCCAAGCCCGATGTGCACAAGTCTAAAGTGTGCACACTCGAAGTCACTGTATTTCTGTGACTGTCACTCCAGGCTCCAGACAGTGTTCTTACAAGGAACAGGTAGAACACACCTGCATCCTACTTTTTGGCACAGGAAAGGAACTGTAACAATACTAAAATACAACAGAACATTCTGTTCCTATGGTTTTAAAAGTTTATCCTTAAGACAACTCATTTTATCAGAGGCTGACCTGAGTTTTTTCCATTCCTAGCCAAGATAAAGAGAAATGCATAATCCCAGACTCCTTTGGCCACCCTATTCTACATCTTGTGGAAGAGAACTTGAGAAACATGGGTGAAATTTACAGACCAGGAACTGAGACCCAGACGTCTGAGAGCAACTCACAGGAATGGAGTATCACCCATTGTATCACTTCTTCCTGCACATTCATAAAGGCAGGTCTGAGAACCAAAACTCCTTTGATCCAGAACATTGCACTATAGTTGGTTTTAATTTCAACTTTTCACAAAGTAGAATTGTCTCACTCAGAAAACTGTCATGACTGCCTAGATTGACATGGGAAGACCTTCCCTGACTCAGGGTAGCACCTCTCGCAGTCGCCCAGATGAAGGGGTACTCTTGCCCAATGCTGCTGCTGCTGGTTCCTTCGCCAACATTGGAACTAGTGTTCCAAGCTTTCAGCATGGTCCTGGGACCAGCTGCTCTCAAGAAACCTTCCTCCTGTGTGAGACTGGGACTTCTGAAGCATCCGCATCGGCTTGTTATCTCTGTGATGCTGCTGCTGTTCTTAGTTGTTATATATATATATATATATATATATATATATATATATATATAATGCAGACTTAAAAAAAAAAAAAAGTATGTATATATATATATATATATATATATATATATATATATATATATGTGTGTGTGTGTGTGTGTGTGTGTGATGTAATGTAATATATATATTGTAATTACATTAATTAATGGTGCACTATATAATATAATAATTATATTATAGTTGTATTATATTATATAACATTATTATCTATATGCTAATATATTTTATATCATATATTTAGTTTATATTATATATTTACAATATATTTATTTATACTTATATTATACATTTATATCTATACTATATATTCATAAATACATATAACATAACATATTCTAATATATAATATATAATTATATTAATTGATATAACATATTAATATATATATATATATATATATATATATATATATATATATATATATATTCTGTTCCTCTAGAGAATCCTGACTGATAGAATTATAAACTAACTTTCAATGAAATTTCACAAGATATATTTAAAGGCAGAAGACAGCTTTGGAAGAGATGGATTACCAAAATCTGATGCAAATTTTATAGGATGTTAGAATCAGGAGCCTGGAAATTTATTTATTGTTATTTCTTTTCTTTTTTGAGATTTTAATTGCAACATTATTTCCCCTTCCATTTTCTCCTATTCCATCCTCCCACGTAGCTCTCCTTGCTCTTGTAAAATCTATAGCTTCCTTTTTCATTAGTTTCCATTAGATACATAACTACATATATATGTTTATATTTCTAAATACAAAAACCCTATCCGATCAGTCAATATAATGTCTGTATGTTCCAAGATCTAACCCTTTGGTATTGGATAACTCATTGTGTGTGCTTTCCTAGGAAAAAATTCTTCTGCTACTCCCAGAATCCCTCAGTTTGCCTGGAGGTCTTTGTCCTCCACCTTTGTTCCTTGCTGTTGTCTTTGTTCAGCTTACATTGGTGAAACTTGTACATGTTGTAGCTTCAAACAGTCCCAACAGATTCTCACAGCAAATTTCCTGATTCTCTGGGTCTTAAAATCTTTCCATTTTATAGTATTTTCATCTTTGCATTGCTAAGAATTCACCCAGGTAGGACCTTTCATGTACTATGCGAAAACTCTAATATTGAGAAATATTCCAATCTCAAGATGAAAATTTTAAAACAAACTCTATTTAATATGTAAGGGCTCTAATGGAAAAAAAATAGTCACCATAAAAATAAAACCAAACAAACATAGAATGTAAATAAAAGGTGAAATTTTCAAGAGAGGCAAAGTGCTAGAGATCACCAATAGTTAATAGGAACAGAACAATGCTTTGACAGATCCATTGTTTATTGCACAACACCACGAAGCTCTGAACTTTACAGTTCACCAACAAAAATTTCCAAGACTACAAAGCAAAGAGAATGGGCCAAAGCAGAATGGAGAATAGATGGAGAAAAGAGAGACCCTCAATATCTCAGTGTGATGAACAACTTCAAAAGGTATAACCACAAGTAATGAGCATGCCATGAGAAAAGAAGAGGGAAAAGGGACTGGGGAAGAGGGAGGGAGAGAGGGAGGGAAGAAGCAGAAGAAATACTTAAAGCAGCAATGTCTGAGAATTTCTTCAAATTAATGCTAACACCAAACATCAGGTCTAGGAAGCTCACAAAATACCAAACAGGATATATGCTAAAGAACAAAGCCCATGTTACAACTACACAAAAAGTTACACTAAAATATCTAAAAAGAAGATGGAGGAGCCTTACCCACTGGACAAAAGAAAAAAATCAAAGTGACAGTGCATTTCCTTCTTAAGGCCCAAAAGTGCTATTCAGGCAACTGGGGGAAAAGAATCAGTGATTATCACGCAGCAGTGAACACTGCTGCTGTAATAGTCACCTGGAAGGCAAGCTACACCCATTGTTGCAATAGTGGCATGAACGTTATAGAGATAATTAACTGCCTATCTGAGGCCTGATTCGCAGGAGATAATTCATGCTCCCATTATTCTAAACCTGATCAAAAAGCCCAGGGTTAAGAAAGCCAAGAGACCCAAGGCTGGAACAACTACTATTGTCTTATTAAATGGGCATGTTGTCAAATGGCCTAAGTATATCTGTTTATGCACATCCATTAGTGCTGACCTCAATCTCAGACAGAGGAGCTTCTCTCTGAGGTGCGCAGCAGTTAATGCAGAGACTAACAATTGGTTAAAATGCTGAGAATAAGGGACTGTTGAGTACTCAGCCCTACATGGAACATCTATGTCTACCTCCCACCTCAACCAAGTTTTAGAAAACACTGTGAAAGAGAGAGTAGAAAAGAATGTAAAGATGGAAGATCAGGAGGCATGTTGTTAAGCAAACCTGTCTTCTGGAAAACACATGTTCACTGCATTCAAGAGCTTCCTGAAGGTGACCTACCCACTGTAGGTATTGCCACCTGCACAAGAGAGAGCCAACAAGATCAGCCAACACTCCAATCAACACCACAAATAGGACTCAGTGGGTTAAAGAAAAAAAAAAAAAAAAAAAACCAAGACAGAGAGGCAGGGTGGGGGAAAGGAGTATATGTTAAGAGTGCCTGTGTGGCGAGAAAGGTGGAAGCTTGCACTGCTTATGATCTGCATACATTGTTTACATTATGAAATTGTCAAAAGTAAATAAAAGATATTCTACTAAAATAATTAAATCCTACGTTTTGGTAACTGCATAAACAAGAACAGAACACAATATTTAAAGATATGAGAGAGAACTTTTAAAATAACCATGGAATTCTGAATCTTGTGAAATTACCTTTCAAAAGCAAAAGAGAAGTGAAAACTTATTCAGGCAACGAAAATCAAGGCAATACACTGCCAGTAAACCTATCACAAATAAAATACTGAGTGGGGTTTTTTGCAGAGAAAGAAAAATAGTGTAAGCCAGAAACTCAGATCTGTAGAAAGAGCTTTGAAGAAACTGTAAGTAAATATAAAATTAACCTTTTATTTCTCTTGTTCTCGATTTGTTCAAAACAGTCTGACAAGAGCACCATGTTTGCAGCACAGCCTACATGCGTGGTGTGAAGGGCCAAAGGAGAGTACTAGGGATGCTGGCATCATAAGCCATATGCACCACTCAGGAAATAAAAAGGAGCTCTCAAAAGGAGACTTAATTCATTGTAAATGTGTAATATATAACAAATACACAGTAAAACATGTGAAATTAATATACTGAAGAGAATAACATTGAGAATTTTCAAAATAGATCACAAGAGGCAGAAAAACACTCAACAGAGAAAAGGAACCAAGGACCAATGTAATCAACTGAAAGGTGCAACAAATATGATAGATATTAGTCTCATCCTAGAGTAACTATGTGACATGTTCATGGAGTAAGAGTAGCTGACAACAGATTGTCAGTGTACATGAGAAACAAGATCCAACTGGACTTTCTATAAGAAACTGATTTAAAAATAAAGACAATATTAAAGGGTTATTAACCTCACACTAATTAGCATGACTAAGATAAAAAACCCCAGGTAACAGCAGATGCTGGCAAGGATGTGGAGGAAGAGGAACCAACACTTCTTCATTGCTAGTGGGATTGCAAGCTGGTACAACCACTTTGGCAAATAATCTGGCGACTGCTCAACAAATTGGAAATAGGTCTACCTGAAGACCCAGCTATACCACTCCTATGCATATACCTAAAAGATGTTCCAACATATAACAAAGACACATGCCCCACTATATTCGTAGCAGCCATATTTATAATAGCCAGAAGCTTGAAACAGCCCAGATGTCCCTCAACAGAAGAATGGATATAGAAAATGTGGTACATTTACAAAATGGAGTACTACTCAGCAATTAAAAATAGGAAGCTTAACAAGAAGTAAGACCAAAGTGTGGATGCTTCAGTCCTACTTAGAAGGGAAACAAAATAATCACAAGAAGTAAAGGGAGAGAGGGGTCTGGAAGGGAGAAAAGAGGGGGAGGGAAAGGGGGGCAGGATTGGGTATGGGAAGAGACAGGAGAGAAGTCCAGAGGGTCAGGAAAATGAATAGAAATACATATCAGTGGGGAATGGGGAACTATGGGTAGTCACTAAAAAGTCCCAGACTCCACAGAAGCAAGAGGCTCCCAGGACCCAATGGGGTTGACATTAGCTGAAATACCCAACACAGAGGAGATAGAACCTGTAGCAATTACCTCCAGTAGATAGGCATGCTTCCCAGTTGAGAGATGGGGCCACCCACCCATCTCAAAATTTTTTAATCCGGAATTGTTCCTGTCCAAAAGAAATGTAGGGACACAAAAATGGAGCCGAGACTGATAGAAAGGCCATCCAGAGACCACCTAAGGATCCAACCCAACTGCAGACACCGAACACAAACACTATTGCTGATACCAGGAAGTGCTTGGTGACAGGAGCCTAGTATAGCTGTCCTCTGAGAGTTTCTGCTAGCACCTGACAAACACAAATAGAGATTCTCACAGTCAACCAGCAGCCTGAGCCCAGGGACCCCAATGGAAGAGGTGGAGGAAGGACTGAAGGAGCTGAAGGGGTTTACAACCCTATAGGAAGAACAACAATATCAACTAACTGAACCCCTACCCTAGAGCTTCCAGGGTCTAAACCACCAATCAAAGAGTACACATGGATCCAGCTAGATTTGTAGCAGAGGATTCCCTATGTGGCATCAGTGAGAGGGAAAGACCTTGGTCCTGTGGAAGCTTGATATCCCAGTGTAGGGTGGTGCTAGAGCAGTGAGGCAGGAATGTTTTTTTTTTTTTTTTTTTTTTTTTTCTAAAAGACTTGGCATATTGTAGATACCATCAAAACAGATAAAGACTAAAGTTAAGCAGGAAAGGTCTCCTGAAAACCTTGGCCATAGACCCAAAAAGTGCTTATTATATTGAAAATGTCTCTGTTTATACTCTCCCACTACACACAGCACAATTCATGGCTTAAAACAGAAAAGGGGAAATGCAGTGACAATTTTGGTTTATTTTAAAACATAGATGTGTTATAAGAATGTGCCTTCATTTTAACTCCAGGTATGGAAATGTGGAGCTGCTTCTGACTATCCATAGCAGCTGACCATGATTTGCCTTGTGCTCTAGCAGAAGTGCAGTTTTGCCAGCTGCAGATAATTTCTGCAATTGTGTGACATTTGGAATTCTGGAAGCTTTGGGGAGGGCACAGAAATGCTCGGGCCTGAGAGGTGGGTGGTTGTTGGTCATTTAGGGGGGCTTGGTTGTGGTTTGTTAGTAGTCATGCTCAAAGAAACGAAAAGAAAGAAATTAGATTCAGGCCTCTTCCCCCCTCCCTCTCCCCTTCCCCATCTCCCTTCCCCTCCCCCTCCCCTTTGTGTCTTTTCTATCCTTCCTTCTCTTATATCTAGTGTTAGGTGATGAAATAAACGGTGGAAAAAGAAGAACCCACAATGTAGGGAAGACTAGCCACAGAGGCATTCTTGACAAGTTAGGGATGTTTGAACCAAACACCATACATACGTGTAGGTTAGAAGCTTGCCATAAATGCCACATTAGGTGTAAAAAAAATAATAACCTCCTTCCTCCGTAGAATAGGGAACAAAATACCCATGAAAGGAGTTACAGAGACAAAGTTTGGCGGTAAGACAAAAGGATGGATTATCCAGAGACTACCCCACCAGGGGATCCATCCCATAATCAGTCACCAAACCCAGACACTATTGCATATGACAGCAAGAGTTTGCTGAAGGGACCCTGATATAACTGTCTCGTATGAGGCTATGCCAGTGCCTGGCAAATATAGAAGTGGATGCTAACAGTCATCTATAAGATGACTGTGGCCCCCAATGGAGAAGCTAGAGAAAGTACCCCAGGAGCTGAAGGGGTCTGCAACCCTATAAGAGGAACAACAATATGAACTAACCAGAACCCCCAGAGCTCGTGTCTCTAGCTGCATATGTAGCAGAAGATGGCCTAGTTGTCCATCATCGGGAAGAGAGGCCCCTTGGTATTGCAAACTGTATATGCCCCAATACAGGGGAACACCAGGGCCAATAAGTGGGAGTGGGTGGGTAGGGGAGCAGGGCGGGGGGGTATAGGGAACTTTCGGGATAGCATTTGAAATGTAAATTAAGAAAATATCTAATAAAAAATAATAACCGAAAAGAAGAGTCTGCTGCAGGAGTGAAGCATCTGGTGCGATGTAGGTAGCTCAGACTACAGCAATATGCAGCATCACACCATGACCACACCCATTTTCTATCAGCAGCTTAGAGTCAGTGCAAAGGCTATTGTCCAATTACTTCATAATAGAATGTAGCAAAATGTGTCCTTTTTCTAAAAAAAGAGAGAGAGAGAGAGAGAGAGAGAGAGAGAGAAATAGTTATAATATAGTTACATAATTTATCATTTCCCTCTCCTCCCCCCAGTCCCTTTTTATATCCAACACTGCCTCTCAAACTGATGGCCTTCTATAGGTTATTATTGTTATGTATAAAATATATACAAAAATATATAAACACAACCTACTGAGTCCCTTCAGCATGGTTTGGGTGTATATGTATTGTTCTGGAGAATCAATCATGGGACTCACCTCCAGGGAGGTTCGGTCTTCTTCCCTCAGCAGTCACTGATGGCCTGCAGTTCCTTCTCTAGACGTGAGAACCAGCAATAGGGTCTTGGCTTCAACCTCTGAGAGGCACTCCAGTGTCTCAGAAACAGTTTCTGCTTGGGGGATTCACTTAGACAACTCTGACCAATAACTCAAATAACATTTTCTCACACCTGTACTGGGGAGTGTGTTAGATAGTCTATGGCTCTTCTGGGAAGCATGGTCACCCTAAGTAGCATAACTTCAATTTATATCTATTTACCTAAACATGATCTTCGAGGCTTTCTCAGACATTCTTGGTGTTGCCTGTCCCTCCTCTCCTTTAGTATTGACTTCCCTCTCACTTCCCCAATTACAGTGCCCTCTCCGTTTTCCTACTTCCCTCCTCAAATCACAAAATAAGTTGTTATTTATGAGATATTTTTCTATGACCACAGGAAACTATTAGCTCTTCTCAAGGACCTTCTTTGTTAGATTTTTAAATTCTTTGCAACACTGAACACAAATCTGAACATATACTACGAGCCCATTGAATGGTTGCTGAATAAATGCATATGTAAATGAGAGAATAAATTAAGTATATTTCATTGATGAAAAAATTTCATTAACTGTTTGTATTTCATTTTTCCAAGAGTCTACAGTATATTACGTTCCTCACTTTAATAATACTTTGAAACATTCTTTTGAATCAGCAGTTTCGATCCATTAAAAAACACAATATCATATGCTTATGAAAGATGCCTCTGTCTCTTATAATGTACCAATTACAAAAAAAAAATGCTTCCTTTTGCTGATGAAACAATATGACACCTCATTACCTTTAAGTCTCATTATGCATGTATGACTCTTTTCCTGTGCTGCCAGTTGTGGCTTCTATCTTCAAAGGACACATGTCTCAGACAGAAATGAAAGGTCAGAGTGACCTGACAAATTGATTACAGGTAATAGTACAATTACTAAAATGTCCCTTAGTCAAACAATGCAAGAACAGCTTAAAATTAAACAATGCTACATTGAAATCTATGAAAGAAATTCAAAACAAAAGATAATATTCACTGTGTGAGGTTGGAGTAGTTGTCAGCCCAGACCCCAAGTCTGGCATGAATGAGTTCCCTGTGAGTGTCTCCTTCTAGTCCCTTTGTGAGTCCTATTGCTGTCACAGAGCCAGCATGCTTGGTGATACTTAGTAATGGTATTATTCACAGCAATCAAGTTAACTAAGCTATGTTTCTTTGCTATTGACACACTTTGCTTCATTGTCTCATGTGTCAGGATGTAACAAGCCAACAGAACCTGAAAGTTCCAGGACTCCATGAGGTAACTGGAGTAACAATATCTTCAACTTTACAGATAAACTGTTATTTTCTTCACATGTACATAAAAACTATCTTTTTAACTAAAAACATAATGTATGTAAGCATCTTAAATCATATTTTCTTTCAATTATTGTCTCTTTTAAAAATCCTATAAAAATGCTACATTTTTAAATTCTTTGTTACACTATTTATTTTGTGTGCATATTAGGGTGAATGGCAGCTACATTATATGTGTGGAAGTTACAGTACAACTTTTAGGAGTTGGTTCTCTCCTTCCATCACGCAGAATGGAGGGATCAAGCACAGGTCATCAGGCTCAGCACCGAGGGCCTTCACCACTCAACCATCTTGATACTCATCACACACTTTTTGGTTTGAGACAGGATCTCATGTGGCTCAGGCTGACATCATACTCACGTGTGTCTGAGAATAGTCTTGAACTCCTGAACCTCCTTCAGAGTGCTAGAAAACAAGGCATGTGTATACCATCAGGCCAAGCTAATGAGAAATTTCTTAGAGATACTCCCTTCAAACTCATAAAGAAAATAATTACTTCTTGTGTGTATTTAACAAGCATACAATTTGCCTTATAGAAATTTCCATGAATCAGCCTTTACTCTTCCAATATCAAACTATTTTATACCAAATATGACAGTTTTCATACATCTCCACGAATCTCCCCAGAGGCCTTCTTAGCCATACATTTGTCATTTAATTCCTTTTCCTAGTCAAAGACTCATATCTACCTAATCAGTTGCTTCTGATATCTGAAAATCAATTGTAGTTCAACTTTTTAAACTTAAAAATCAAAGGAGTACAGCAAAAAGAATAAAACCCAGGTGGAAACTGTATGGACTATTTCAGGCTGGTATTTTACAATTTGTTTGTTGCTGGGCTGCTGATGACAGTAGTCCGAGCATATAAATAGCTCTAGTAGAAGGCAAGCATTCACCCCATAAACACTGGACACCTACAAGCCATTCTGGTAAGTTGGGTTCATTACCTTATTTAATTTTATAACATAAAACAGAGCCTTTAAACTTCACCGTGATGTGAACTTTTTTGAAAATGCAAACCATGAAAATTTGCCTTAGAAATAGGAACACAAAGAATTTTGCATTCAGTTTCAATGGGCATCAAGGAATTTCCAAATCCCTGGCTCAAATATCACTACACTGACAGCAGATTTTAAACTTCCAGTTTTGAATGCGACAGGATAACTCTACATTGTTTATTGCTGTGTTTCAGATTGACAAATTCCCATAGCCAGCATGGAATATCAGCCTTCCCTTTTGTGTGTACACATCACATTATAAAGTATTCACATGTGCACATACAGGAATCCACATAGCAACTTTCTTCCCCAGCAGCTTCCTGATATAATGGACTGAGAGGCATCTACCATATTGACTTCCTTGAGTATAAATACTCTATAGGAGTTCCTGCAGTGCCCTAGACTGAAGTCTCTTATCCCAAAGATTCTCCAACACCCCGCATTGATTACATTCTCAGAATTCTAGATAGCCCTATTCAACTTCTATCAAGTTTTTTGTTTGGAATCCTGTATCAGGAACAGTGGGTTGGGTCACTTCTATGTAAATGCTGGGGGCTACAGAGCCTGAAAAGCATCTCCTGCAGGAGGACCTAATTGAACATTGTCTGAGAGACCAGGAATTGCTAGCACAGACAATGCCAGCCAATCAGAAACTGCTGTTTAGAAGAGATGCTTCCTTAGGACCAATGGGGCACAGGCAGAGTGTATTAAAGTGCTTGCTGCAGTGTTCAGATGAGTTTGCTCCAGCATTTTTTACCTGCTCCAGGAGTCTGTTTAGTTGACTCCGAGGGTGCCACCTCACCTCCAACTCCCAGGGGCAGGTAGTGTTGGTCAGACAGTGGCCCAGGCAGAGCACAGGCAGCAGAGTCCTGGGCTCCCACACTAACCCTATACAAACCATCAGTACCAATCTCAACCACCAACTGAGCACACCAAAAAAACCAACGATGACTGTATTTGACATACACTTTGCATGCCTGATTTCTAGTTCATACCTCTTTAACAATTCGTAACACTGTCATCATGTTACAATGAGAAAAAAAAATTATGCCTCAGAGAGACTGAGTGAAATTTCCAGCACCAAATAATGTCCATAATATAATTCCCCAAAACCAAGCAGAAATGCCTTGTTAGAAAAATTATTCTTTTTTTTCTTTTTTAATAGATATTTTCTTCATTTACATTTCAAATGCTATCCTGAAAGTCCCCTATACCCTCCCCCATCCCCCGCCCTGCTCCCCTACCCACCTGCTCCCACATCTTGGCCCTGGCATTCCCCATGTACTGGGGCATATAAAGTTTGCATGACCAAGGGGCCTCTGTTCCCAATGATGGCCCACTAGGCCATCTTCTGCTACATATGCAGCTAGAGACACGAGCTCTGGGGGTACTGGTTAGTTCATACTGTTCTTCCACCTATAGGGTTGGAGACCCCTTCATCTCCTTGGGTACTTTCTCTGGCTCCTCCATTGGGAACCCTGTGTTCCATCTAATAGCTGACTGTGAGCATCCACTTCTGTGTTTGCCAGGCACTGGCATAGCCTCACACGAGACAGCTATATAAGGGCCCTTTCAGCAATATCTTGCTGGCATATGCACTAGTGTCTGCGTTTGATGGCTGATTATGGGATGGATCCCCAGCTGTAGCATTCACTGGTTGGTCCATCCTTTTTTGATCTTGTATCCTGGTCTCTCAGAGACCAGTCTGCACAGGAGAGCTCGCAGACTGCAAAAGCAACATAGCTTCTGGGACAGGCCCCATTTCGGGCCTTCATCCTCTGCCAGGAAGCAGATCTGAGATCCAGGCATCCACAAGCCTTCCCCACCAGAGGAGAGGTAGCTACCTAGGAGGGGTCTGACCTCTAGCAGGTGAGAGAGCCATATTGCATCACAGGTCCTTCAGAGACCAGTCTGCACAGGAGAGCATGTGCACTGCAGAAGCAACGTTGCTTCTGGGACAGGCCCTGTTTAGGGCCTTCATCTTCAGCCAGGAGAGAGATCTGAGCTCCAAACCTCTGGGCACCTTCCCTGCAAGAAGAGAGCATGCCTGCAAAGAGTACTCTGATCACTGAGATTCAGGAGAGAGCTGGACTCCCAGGATTGCTGACAGAGGCTAACAGAATCACGGGAGGAACAAGCTCCAGCCAGAGACAACTATAACAACTAACTCCAGAGATTACCAGAGGGGGAAAAGACAAACGTAAGAATCTTACTAACAGAAACCAAGACTTCTCACCATCATCAGAACCCAGCATCCCACCTTAGCCAGTCCTGGATACACCAACACACACGAAAAGCAAGATTAAGATTTAAAATCTTATCTCATGATGCTGGTAGAGGATTTTAAGGAGGAAATTAATAACCCACTTAAAGAAATATAGGAGAACACAGATAAATAGGTAGAGGGCTTAAAGAGGAAACACAAAAATCCCTTAAAGAATTACAGGAGAACAAGTAGAAGTCCTTAAAGAAGAAGCACAAAAACCCCTTAAAGAATTACAGGAAAACACAACCAAAGAGGTGATGGAATTGAAAAAAACCATCCAAGATCTAAAAAGGGAAGTAAAAACAATAAAGAAAACCCAAAGGGAGACAACTCTGGAGATAGAAATCATAGGAAAGAAATCAGGAACCATACATGCGAGCATCAACAACAGAATACAAGAGATGGAAGAGAGAATCTCAGGTGCAGAAGATTCCATAGAGAACATGGGCACAACAATCAAAGAAAATGCAAAATGCAAAAAGATCCTAACTCAAAACATCCAGGAAATCCAGGACACAATGAGAAGACCAAACCTACATATAATAGGAGTAGATGAGAATGAAGATTTTCAACTTAAAGGGCCAGCAAATATCTTCAACAAAATTATAGAAGAAAACTTCCCATACCTAAAGAAGGAGATGCCCATAAACATACAAGAAGCCTACAGAACTCCAAATAGACTGGACCAGAGGAGAAATTCCTCCCAACACATAATAATCAGAACAACAAATGCACTAAAGACAAAATATTAAGAGCAGTAAGCGAAAAAGGTCAAGTAACATATAAAGGCAGGCCTATTAGAATTACTCCAGACTTCTCACAAGAGACTATGAAAGCCAGAAGAGCATGGACAGAGATTATACAGACACTTAGAGAACATAAATGCCAGCCCAGGCAACTATGCCCAGCAAAACTCTCAATTACCATAGATGGAGAAATCAAAGTATTCCATAACAAAACCAAATACACACAATATCTTTCCATGAAGGATATTAAAGGGAAAATACCAACACAAAGATGGAAACTACACCCTAGAAAAAACAAGAAAGTAATCATTTAACAAAACTAAAAGAAGACAGCCACAAGAACAGATTTCCAACTTTAACAACAAAAATGATAGGAAGCAACAATTACTTTTCCTTGATTTCTCTTAACATCAATGGACTCAATTCCCCAATAAAAAGATATAGACTAACAGACTGGCTACACAAACAGGACCCAACATTTTGCTGCTTACAGGAAACCCACCTCAGGGAAAAGGACAGACATTATCTTAGAGTAAAAGGCTGGAAATCAATTTTCCAGGCAAATGGTCCAAAGAAACCAGCTGGAGTAGCCATTCTAATATCGAATAAAATTGACTTCCAACCCAAAGTTATCAAAAAACACAAGGAGGGGCACTTCATACTCATCAAATGTAAAATCTGGCAAGATTACCTCTCAATTCTAAATATCTAGGCTCCAAATGGAAGGGCAGCCACATTCATTAAAGAAACTTTAGTAAAGCTCAAAGCATACATTGCACCTCACAGAATAATAGTGGGAGACTTCAACAACCCACTGTCACCAATGGACAGATCCTGGAAACAGAAACTAAAAAGAGATACATGGACACTAACAGAAGTTATGAAACAAATGGATTTAACAGATATCTACAGAACATTTTATCCTAAAACAAAATGATATACCTTCTTCTCAGCACCTCATGGTACCTCCTCCAAAATTGACCATGTAATCTCACAAAACAGGCCTCAACAGATACAAAAATATTGAAATTATATCATGCTGCCTATCAGATCACCACGGACGAAAGCTGATCTTCAATAACAGCATAAATAATAGAAAGCCAACATTCACATGGAAACTGAACAACACTCTACACAATGAAGAAATAAAGAAGTTTTAGAGTTTAATGAAATGAAGCCACAACATACACAAACTTAATGGTCACAGTAAAAGCAGTCCTAAGAGGAAAACTCATAGACCTGAGTGACTCTAGAAAGAAACTAAAGGGAGCATACACTAGCAGCCTGACAGCCCAACTAGAAGTTCTAGAATGAAAGGAAGCAAATTCACCCAAGAAGAGTAGACAGCAGGAAATAATCAAACTCAGAGCTGAAATCAAGCAAGTAGAAACAAAAAGAACTATGCAAAGAATCAACCAAACCAGGAGCTGATTCTTCGAGAAAATCAACAAGATAGATAAACCCTTAGCCAGACTAACTAGAGGGCACAGGGACAGTATCCTAATTAACAAAATCAGAAATGAAAACGGAGACATAACAACAGTTTCTGAGGAAATCCAAAACACCATCAGATCCTTCTACAAAAGTCTATACTCAACAAAACTGGAAAACCTGGATGAAATGGACAACTTCCTGACAGATACCAGGTACTAAAGTTAAATCAGGATCAGATTAACAATCTTAACAGTCTCATTTCCCCTAAAGAAATAGAAGCAGTCATTAATAGTCTCCCAAACAAAAAACAAAAAAAAAGAAGCCCAGGATCAGATGGGTTTAGTGCAGAGTTATCAGACCTTCAAAGAAGACCTAATTCCAACTCTCCTCAAACTATTCCACAAAACAGAAACAGAAGGTACTTTACCCAATTCATTCTATAAAGCCACAATTACTCTGATACCTAAACCACACAAAGATCCAACATAGAAAGAGAACTTCAGACCAATTTCCCTTATGAATATCGATGCAAAAATACTCAATAAAATCCTCGCAAACCGAATCCAAGAACACATCAAAATGATCATCCCAGGGATGCAGGGATGGTTTAATATACGGAAATCCGTCAACGTAATCCACTATATAAACAAACTCAAAGACAAAAATTACATGATCATCTATTTAGATGCTGAGAAAGCATTTGACAAAATCCAACACCCCTTCATGATAAGTCATGGAAAGATCAGGAATTCAAGGCCCATACCTAAACATAATAAAAGCAATCTACAAGAAACCAGTAGCCAACATCAAACTAAATGGAGAGAAGCTGGAAGCAATCCCATTAAAATCAGGGACTAGACAAGGCTGCCCACTTTCTCTCTACCTATTCAATATAGTACTTGAAATCCTAGCCAGAGCAATTCGGCAACAAAAGGAGGTCAAGGGGATACAAATTGGAAAGGAAGAAGTTAAAATATCACTATTTCTTTACCTGCCCACTACCTCACTTCTTAACTAAAGGACAGACTGACAGACATAGCTAAGTGTTCTTTCTTAAAATATCACTTTCTTGTTGATGAGTGACTGCCCTACATGGAGCATGGCTTTTTCTTATCTGTCTCCTAAGAATTCAGATGGTCTGATTAGAAAACAATTACTAGGAGCATGCTGACAGATGTCTCTTACCTCACTTCCAGCCCACCATGAGTGCATAGGCATTCCACACAGATACTTGACTATGGCAGAACAACCATCTGTTTGGGTACATGGCTGAGTCAAGCACTCATTTAGCTGAGGAATCTCACATCCTCAGAGGAATGGTTTGTCTTCTGAATGCTGTGAGTACAATATGGGTCAGCCGCCTCAACTGCAGAATAGAGTGGCTGCTGAGGCTGAATGTTGACAGAACTGAAACACAACCTGGGAAAGTTGCAAAAGAGAAAAACAGGAAGGAAGGAAGGAAGGAAGGAAGGAAGGAAGGAAGGAAGGAAGGAAGGAAGGAAGGAAGGAAGGAAGGAAGGAAGGAAGAAAGGAAGCTAGAGATGTCTCACACACACACACACACACACACACACACACACACACACACACAATGTAAAGTACATAGAGCATGGGTTTCATAAAATCACCCAGACTTCTTCGTCATAATGTTTAAAAGTGCCTTGTGCATCAGGAACAGTAATTTTGGACTTCATAACACAAATGAGAATGATATAAATTAATAATATAAAATAGAAAACTCCATATATTTTGCATTCTAACACAAATGTTCATATGCACACACACACACAAAATTTTTTCAGGAAAGAACAAAAAAGTGAGTCACTCCATTTCTCAGCAGGTTCATATTCTATTCATCTATCTGATTAATTACATCAGATCATTTTTTGAGTATTGTATGAAGAAATTGAGGCTGAGGGGGGAAAAGATGTTGAGAGGAGCATTAACAGGAAATGAGAACAAGCATGGAATGAAAAGAGATGTCAAGAGCGATATTTCAAATTACAGAAGGAGTCTTCCATCTCTTTCAAAGCCAACTACTCTCTGCTTTCTCTTCTGGTTATATGAAGTTCCTGGGCTTCCCTGTAACCCCAGCACTGTTGGACACATAGACAGGATGGTGGCTAGAGCTGGCAACCTATTAGCCTAGATATTTCCAGGTTCACTGAGAGACTGTCTCAGGGGAATAAGGTGAAAAATGATAGAGTAGGGCACCCAGTATCCTCTTCTGGCCCCTGTACATTGGTGCAGATGTCCATGCACCCTCATAGATGTGCACACACTATAACCACACAAATGCACACATAAAAATAAACAAACAAATAAATGCTCTTTAAAACAAAATATAATCCCCCAACAGACATAAGAGGACAAGGAGTCAGGATGTTCTCTAATGAATAATGACATACACTGGTAAAGACTATTTTATAACAAAGAAATAAAATCTAGGAAAGTTCAAGAAGTAAGAGAAAAGTTAAATATGGGGAAAAGTGTGTCTCTGTAAACAGAAAAGACAAATGAGTAGAGGCAAAATGAGAAATTCTCAAATAAAAATCAGATCTGTACAACATACATATATGACCGACAACTTCCTTTTAAATATATTGATAGCTGTGAGATGTTTGAGGATAAAGAGTGATCCCTTCATATTTTGACTCTCATCTCTTTGCTCCCCATTGTCTAGATATCAGAGAAGATCAATCAGTAATTATGAGTTGAACTGATTATATTTAAGAGTAGGGTGTCCAGGACTTACTGGGGATCCATTTAGCTTCTTCTAGAGTTATAAAATAGATGGGCAAAACCTAATGCCCTTTGTGGGACATTTTCCACATAGAGAATCCATCACAGAACATCGAGTCATCTCAGGGTCATTCCCCACTTGTGCTGATGACAAACTGGCTTATTGCTTTTCTGAGGTATGAAATTGCAAGCATGAATACAACTGGGTCTGTGTAAGGCAGAGTTACCTTCCCTCCACTGCATGCGTTGGAGAAAGACTGCAAAAGTTCTCCCTAAATCCCAGGTAGAAAAACCCTCAGAGCTTCATAGCTGCCTTCCTCCAGAAACTGCTAAAGTTCCAAAAAGAACAAAGACACATAGAGCTAACTCAGTATTCTCTCAAGTTGAATAGGTACTGTGAGTCTCTGGTACCACATCCCTGCATGGGGCTTCTGGACAGGACATATCTGAGGTATGGCATTTTCTCTTTCTGTTATATTCTGTCACCTCCTCCAACTGTACTGTAAAACCACAAAATCTAGAATGTAATTATATGAGAATTCATGGTAGTATTGGACAACTCATCCCTAACTGCTCATTGTATTAGCTGGTCAGGAAACGGCAGCAAAAATCTATGGAATTTTTAGAATGGATTTTTTTTAGTGTTTATTGTTTTCAACTTACCAATATTCCTGTTGCCTAGTTTTGTCTCCTTTCATGCTTTAGCTGTGACTGCATTTCTGCATTTATGTGTTTTACTCATACTTATGTACTGTATGTGTTTACAATAGGAAACAAGGCAGTAGCATGGTGGACCACTCAAATATCAAGGTATTTAACTGCTTGGGAGGAGGCCAGAGAATTGGTGATGAAGAGAATATGTCACTGCTCAGCTTAAGATTTTCCTCCTGCTTGGTAATTAATTTCTGTCCATCACTGTCTGTAGCTCCATCCACCACTCATCCCCCTGCTCCTCTTCCTTGGGGCTCAGTGGGCTTCTTCTCTGATAGGTTTCTTGATTTTGTTTTTTTTTTTATTTTTTTAATTCTCAGCCATTATTTCAAGAACATCCTTATTTTAATTTTTATTGTTTATTTTTGAGATTTAATTACATTTCTCCTTCCAAACACTCCCACATTCACCCCCTCACACTCTCCTTCAAACTAAATTCCTGTTTTACACTAATTGTTATTGCATGAATATATGTGTTTTCAAAAAATGAAATGGTTTGGACTTAAAAATGAATACAGTACTTATTACATTTTAATTGTCAGTGAAAGGAAATGAAAAGTTCTTTAAGCAAAATAGCTATCTCTACTTGTTGCCTGCTTAATGTCAACAGTAAATTTTAAAAGATCCAATTGGACAATTATTTATTTCCAACTCTGTGTGTCTCTCCTAATCAACTAAGCCAATTGCAAAGCATAATTTTATGTGTGTTGAGCAATAAAATGTAAACAAAACTCACCCTTTGCATCATGTGGGCTCAGAAGATATAATGCTTGCACTCGTAATTTCACCCTCCCTTTTGTGTGCACTTACTTTTTAAATTTTATTTATTTATTTACACTCCATATTTTGTCCCCCTCTGTCCACCCTCCAGTCTGCACTCTTTATGCTGTTTTGTGTTCACTCTCTTTGCTCTCTGTCCTCAAAGGCAGCCAGTGTTCTGATTTTTAACCTAATTGTTCGATTTTACTGCTCTTTTTTGTTGTTGTTTAAATATAGTCATCATGTTTTTGAGATTTATTCATCTTGCTTCATGTATCAAGAGTTTGTTCCTTTTTCTTGCTACGTAATATCTGTTTCAATGTTTAAATTTGAAAGTTTTGTGTCACACAAGTGACTTTACTCGCACATAACAATGAGATCTTTGAGATTTTCGTTGAGTATACTGGCTCTGATAGACAGAAGTCCAGTCTGCAGTAGCTATTGGCACAAGACCATAGACACTCCAAGGTTGAAGGGAAGGTTCCCTAAATTACATAGCCCCTCCAAGCTCTTATTTCACATGTCTTGTGAGCTAGGAATCATAATAGTCCCTATTTCATTAACTTGAGAATAGAAAATATATGCATGCTTAGGTGTTAGTCAGCTTCATGTGACTGTAACAAATATTTGAAATTATCAGCTCATGATGAGTAAAAGGTTATTGTTCCTCACAGTTTGGGAGATTTAAGTTCCTGATCAGTAGTTCTCTTTTTTGGGGGGTATCTGGTAGGGGTACAAGTGACCATCACAGCTGGCACATTTCAGAGAGAATCTATACTCTTCAAAGGAGTGGGACAGAAAGTTCCAGATTGCACTATCCCTTTCAAAGAATTATTCCCAAATAATCTGAAGAAAATCTACTAGGCCCCACCTCCTAAAGGTTCTGCCACCTCAGGAACAAAATCTTTAACACATAGACTTTTAAAATAAACTTCAGATCAAAATTATGGGAGACACACACACAACTATCCAGGATGTGTCCCAGCAACTGTGAGACCTGCCCTTTCTGAGTACACTCTTCTTCAGCTAACCATAAGCAGTGACTGGATTCTGCCTAAGCTGCCCACTGATGAGAGGTGCTCCCATTCAGTGGTCCCATTCCCAACAGGACATCTACCCCTTTCACTTATTTAACACACATGGTTACCACATGCCAACACCATTTGGTGGTTGTGGCTTCAATGAACTGAAAGCCACAGTAGGGTTCAGAGAGCTGGAGACAAACTCAAGCTAGAAGGAAGAGGAGACTTACACATGGCATAGTCCCAGATCCCGTAGACACCTGCCAACATAGAATTGGAACAAAGCCCTAAGAATACATTTTCAAGGAGTGATCTTTGAAGAAAAGACATCCATCAAGGTCACAGTCATGAGTGACTCTCTAGTACCAGACAGGAGCAAGGATAACAATGCAGTACAAGTGGCTTTTACAAATACACAAGTTCACAGAATAGAACAAATAACTGGAGCCATTGCCATTACTCAAGATGGAAGAGAACAGGAAATTATCAGTAACTTTCACCAAAAGGGTAATCTACAGTTTTTGCATCACCCCAGGCTAGTTAGTATATGGTATTAGAAAAGAAAGCCTATCCCAAAGTGCTGAGCTTTCAAAGATCAAGATCCTTTCTAATCTGGCTCCAGAAAGAATTTACATCATAGTTCTGAGAAAGTACAGCAGAAGTCATGCAAGTGCTATGTTCTATGGCTTCTGAAAATTCCAGATAGACAATCAAGCTCCTTTTTCATGTAGGTTACCTAAATCTAGCTTGTCTCTTTTAGCAATAAGTAGTGTATACTGAGTTCATAGAACTTGACTACACTTCAGTTGTGGCTTCTGTAGGAAGGGTCAGCTGAAAAGCTGACCAAGGAGTTAGAGGGTAAGTCTTCCAGGGAGGAAATAATCTGATCACTCACTTAAAATACATAGTGCTTGAATTTACAGAACGGTGGGTGATTTCAAATAACTAAGTGTGGTCAGATTGCATAGAGATGAATTCTCAAAAGCCTATAGGTGCTAACTGCATTAGAATGGGGACTGTTCAATTTTAGCAAGTATAATAATCACATGGTTAGGCTTTGCCAGAGGTATTGATTGTTGAACACAGCCCCAAGGTTCTTGAGCAAGCAGTTACAGGATGAGCCTGATAGCTGCTACAATTGTTGCAGCCTTTCAGATAGGGCAGAACAAGCAGTGTGGGAAAGCACACCCCGAGAAGCCCTGCCTGAGGATTATCTGTAGCCTAAACACAACACTTATTACATTGTTACTTGACCTGAAGGACGGAACTATGGGAACTTCTGACCACACCAGGATCTTGTGAAGAAAGATCATTGCTAAGATCCAACCAGAAATAGTACCTGCTCTATATTTGAGATCTTAGGATACTAGGACTCTGTCTTTTGACTTTAAATGGTCCAGGAGTTCTGCTTCAACTCATTGCCACATACCACCTTCAGAAATTCTGTTTTGGGTTCTGTTTCTCTGTACCAAGTTTTCCAGCTGGCTCAGAGCCAGTAGAATTTGTTTTTCAATATTCCCTACCACTTCTGGGAACTGGTATTTAGGCCAAGGACAGTCAGTCTAAAGAGATCACTTTCCCATGGATAAACTTTGGGCTGAACTATCTAAAGAACAGACAATCAGAAGAGTTTGTGCATCTTCCCGCTTTACAGTAGATAAAGAAAAAGTAGAAGAACTGCTTTGTTAAACAGCATTTTATTTTAGTAAATGAACTTACATGAACATATAAGCAAATTATACATTTTAAATGATGTAAAAATATCTTCTTTTTAGTGTTCCTGTGTTTTACATAAAATGTGTATCAAAGCAACAAACATCCTTAAGAAAAACACCATGAATTCATAATTTTTATTTTGAATGGCATAAATAATCAAAATCAAAAGTTCTATTATGGTATTTTGTTTTCTTTTCACACTGAGGCTTCACATTATAGTTGGAATGTCTTCAACAACATGTGCCAACGTCTATGCATGTGACATCCACATTCAAGAACTAATTACATTGGCTTTGGGACAAAATGAAACAATGAGTAATTCTTAGAACATATCCCATCTTTTCTGCCCTTCTTTATTTGGAAGACACTTAAGACACTTAAGACTTAATGTTTATCTTTCCTTTGTTATTATCTGGAACCTATGTTCTGTCTTTCAAGTTGGAAACCACATCTGCCAAGGTTAAAATTCACTGATCTTTGGGCCTTTTGTAAGGTTGATGAAAGTAACTTCCTGATCCCTACAAGCTATAGCCAACAAGCCATCTATGGTAGATACATGTGGGTTGGTTTTCCTTCCAAAAGTAAATATGAGTTCACATCTAAACGGAAAAGAGTCAGGCTGAAGTTCTGCTACATGTGATAAACAACCCAACATATGAACACACATTCACATTCCTAATTAATCCCCTCCCAAACAAAGACAGATGTGTTCATTTCTTTCACAGTGGATGCACTGCCCTTTGTGGAGAAGGAATTTTTGTGACTAAAAATGGCTGCAGAATAAACAGTAGATGTATATGAATGATCCACCTCATAAGGACAGGACAGAATCAACCTGAGAATGAATTTTTTCCTTTTTCACTTACAGAAAAGTAGCAAGTCTCCAGTTCTAACCTCAAGGAACTATATCAGACAATCTCTGAACAGAATATGGAATTAATTTTTAAAGGAAAGCTATTACTATTAAAGTAAACGCAATTCTGAGAACAGAACAATCTAAGTCTCTATGGTGACTTGCACTATATGGTTTGAGTGTTGGGTTTTCCAACTCAAAAACCTTAGGAATTTCAGACTAACGCTGTATTTCCTATGTCAAAACCAACCTGCCCTTCCTCCCAGACTCTGCTGCAGTTGCTCAAGGAATGCCAGATTACATGGATAATAAGGAACTGTGAAGCCTTCCTTTGTTCCTCGTGAAAAATTCATCCCAGAATTTCTGCCCTGTAGGTTCTCACTTAGAACCTTTTCTTGATCTAAGCACTGAGCTGGTTAATGTTTTTTGTCTCATGTCACAATCTGATCTAGAATGGGTTAGCTCATGTTGGGGTGACATCTTGGGGTGTTCAGATCATGAGGCATCCACTTGGCAAGATTTTCACCTTTCCATTGTGCTTCAAGCACTGGGTGGCTATTTGGTCCATGCTAAGTCCTTAAGCCACTTTTCATGTGGCTCTAAGTCTTGGAATCTAAGAAGATCACCATGGTGGCTTTCTCGGGGGGGGGGGGGGGGCACTCTCAATTTGCAAAAGTCGGCCACTACTCTCCGAACCTTCAAGGCTCTTGTCTTTGCTGGAAAACTTAATTGATCCACCATCATGTTTCAAACTGAGGTCTAAAAAGTATCAACAGCTGTGGAGGAAGACATTATAAGACAGTAATGCTGTATATTATCAATGTCCTTTTTAAAAACCAGTAATTGTTAGCACATCCCTTAGACTGTATACTGAGTATCTGTGATAGCACATCCCTTAGACTGTATACTGAGTATCTGTGATAGGGTGAAAATGTTAGTCTAGCATCGCTTTTGATTTGAGGAGTCCAAAATACAGGTTTTTCATGTTTAGGTTTGTGTGTGCAAGGCATGTTGTCTGATTTTATCACCTGAAACTTGTGTCTCCTATAAGCACTTGTTTAAGTTCTGCTGGAAAAACACAAAAACAAAAACAAACAAACAAACAAACAACCCCACCCCAGTTCCTGGAGAAACCCCTTGGAGATGCAAAAGCAACCCCACCCCAGTTCCTGGGAGAAACCCCTTGGAGATGCCTTGAGTTGCCTTTGCTGCTTTATGACCCACTTTGAAATTAAAAAAGAAAAATTATTCAAAGCTTCTTTTTGTCTAACATCATTCCATAGTATAAAATAAACAAGCAGGAATAGGTTATTGGCAAAAATAAAAATCAAAAAAAAATTCACCTTAAAATGATGTATGACATAATCATATTTGTGGAGAATAAATTCCAATATCAAATGATAGATTTCAATAATGCCAAATCCACAGTTTTCATATAAGATACATATTATGATTGTTCTCAACACTCTTTACAGAAGAGGCTGAACAACTCATAAGGATCACAGCATAAAAATTGAGTCTGTAGCCCTTTGGTCCGTAATTAAGTAACAATCATTAAAGCTACAACTGGACCATCTGTTTTGCTGTTGAGGATACCAAAGCATTGGAATATGATATTACTCACTAAAATCTCACAACCAGGATTAGAATCCTTAATTGCCCTTATGCCTGCTCTCTCTCTCTCTCTCTCTCTCTCTCTCTCTCTCTCTCTCTCTCCTCTCTCTCTCCTCTCTCTCCTCTCTCTCTCTTTCTCTCTCCTCTTGCTCTCTTTCTCTCTCTCTCTCCTCTCTCTCTCCTCTCTCTCCTCTCCCTCTCTTTCTCCTCTCGCTTTCTTTCTCTCTCTCCTCTCTCTCTCTCTCTCTCTCTCTCTCTCTCTCTCTCTCTCTCTCTCTCCCCCGTGTGTGTGTGTGTGTGTGTGTGTGTGTGTGTGTTAACTTTGGTTTCCTTGAAGGTCAGAATTTAATAATAAAAGCATAGGTAGAGGAAAAGTGAATGTGCAAGATAAGGAAGAGGATGCCATGGAAGGGAAGCAGCTTGACAGCCTGCCACATCCTGGGACTCTCAGAACCGGTGAGATAATGAAGAGCAAGGACATCTGAGCTGGAGTGTGGTGGGAGTAGGAAGGGATGACTACATGTTAAGCATTAAGGGAGTGAAGATAAAATAGAATGGGATAGACCAGATGAAGCTCCCATTTATAAGGGGAAATGCTAATACACCTTACAGACCTGTGTAAGTATTAGATAACTGGAATGCCAGGCACATTTTAAGAGTGCCTGGTCAACCTCCAAAATGCTATACACTTTTTCAAGTTGAAAAGGGGGAGGAGAAATCTTAGGAAAGGAGAAAAATCTGTGTTCAAGTTTCCAGACTAATAAGCCAACATTTTCCAAACTATTATAACAAAATTAGAAACTATAACCAATTTTAACATGACTGGTTGTCTGTAATAAAGCAGATTCTGCACTATTGACGTGTAATATTATCTCCTTTTATCCCCACCACACACTTGGGAAGGGAGTACCATTCTACCTCGTTCATAGGGGGGAAAAAAAAACTGGGTCACTAGAAGGCTAAGCCATGTTAAGTTAGAGGGTGAAGCAGAAATTCCAGCTTTAAGTTGAACAAAGAAAGCCACTTCAGTATTTATCTTTGTCACTGCCTGGTTTCATGCATCTAAATGGCTATAGTATTACATGAACACTGTATAAAACTTTTATAGAACAGGATGCTAGCTTTTATTACAGTTTTACACCCTCAGAAGCATGCTTGATTTCTTCTCTCTGTGTTCGGCCGCTGGCATCTGGCCCTGACAAGGGAAACCCCGCAATGGCACTTCAGCTTTCTCCACTTTCACCTACATTTACTTCCAGGATTGAGGTGGGATCATTATGAGGCAATCAATGCCAAAGATTGTTGTCAATTTTCCACTGCGTTGGCTTAAATAAACACTTAGTGTAAGCGAGGGGTGCAGGTGGGGGCGGGGAGACGCACTCACACAGATGCACTGTCGTGCAGATACACGCTCTCACAAAGACACACTTTGTCATGGTTCACTTGGAAAAATCCGAAAGGAAAAGGAGGAGGTAGATGAATACTAAAGCCGGGGGAGAAAAGGGAACTAATTTAGAGATAATGAGTGGAAGACTGCCTCTCTAAAGAAGAACAAGTGTGTGTCATTAGATGGAGGCTTAGCCTTTGAGCAAGCTTACATGTGAAGCCCTGCTCCAATTACCTGTTTTTAAGCATAAATGAAGGGGAAACATAAAGAGAGGGGCATGCTTATTCTTACCAAACTGTAGTAACATTCAAAGAGAACTGACTATTGCTCTTGTAAAAAGATTTTCTTTTTCCACAATTGTAATTATGAAAGGTGAGAACCCACCATGCACATTCGAAGCCCCACATTTGGTCGTGGGTTAGACTCCAGCTTCGCCCAGTAGTCAAGAAAGAGAAGCTGTGCAAGTGTTTCCCCAGATTTGCATCTTGCCTAAACATCTGAGGATCGAGAAGCCTCCATCTGGGGTGACCTGCTGGGTGCACGGGTCAGTTCATGAGAAAGGAGCTCTTTTGCCAGTAGACCTAATGACAAGGTGGGAAAGCCTGTCGCTATGAAGGCCGGAGCCTTGGACAATGCATACCACAGCCTGGTTAAGGAACGTTTCCAAAGTCACTCCTTCCTCACCTCGCCTCTATGTCTGAAGGTAGGCCCGGGGTGGGTGGATAGGAATGATCAAGGAAAAAGAACCATAGAAAGAGGCTTATCTCTGAATGAGTCAAACACCCCACCCCCCACTTTCCAGATATCAACTCTATTACAACTGATTGCCTGAGTTAATCCATCTCAATCTTGGCTTGACAAAAGTAAGCAGAAGATATTCTTTTCACAGTTGCTTGCTCTTCTCAAATGTCCAGCTTCCTAAAACCTGCCTTTAATAAGGATTGCACAAATGAAAGTCAGCTTCCTGTCTGCTATAACAAGTATGCCTTGTAAACCAGCAAAGTGCAGACTGTTTTTTAAAACCATGTAGCTCCTGCCCTCAGGTGAGGTTGGTACCTGCCCCCTCAGATCTCAAAATATTTACAAGTGTGTCTCCAAAAAAGATTGGGAATCAAAATCTTTTCACCAACTTGCTCCCCCAAAGGGAAAGCCAGTTTGAGAAACATACTCAGATTACTTGGATCCATCTGTCCTCACCACAGGGTCCTCTTAGGAGATGTTGTGTGGAACTATTTGTCGATTTCAAATAACCGTGAAACACATTTTAAGAAGATTTAACAACAAGTTCTGAAGAAGGGGACATAGAATTACTATGGGCACCACTTCAAAAGGAGAAGGTAATTTCAATACATACTTTAGGCTAGCTGCCTCATCATTAGAGTTCAGCACAATATATCCTCAGAACTTAGTTATATAAAGTTTCAGATCACATCACACTAGGTCTCTAGTCTATTTCCTGCCCAAGGACATGGAACCATAGTCAAATTAGAGAATCTTTAATTTAAAAATGTTAAAACCAGAGGCTAACTCCTACCCATCTCTCCTAGTGACCTTAGCTCTTAGACATCCAGCTTTATTTGTCTTAGTTAGATCCTCCACACTCCTCTTTTTTCCTCTGTCTCTCTGTGTCTGTCTGTCTGTCTGTCTGTCTGTCTCTCTCTCTCTCTCTCTCTCTCTCTCTCTCTCTTACACACACACACACACACACACACACACACTTCCTGGCATGTTGTGTATAACATATACTTGAAAAATTAACATTTTTTAAAGAAATTCCCCATCCATCCCTTCCAAAGCCTGCTCTGTCAACTACAAGGGGGTGTAAAAAGATGAATCATTACCCTACATAATATTTTGTGTGAAAAAGTGGCCATTTATTTAAATAAGAATTGCTGTAAACTCTTTTTAAAAAAACACTTTTAATTAATTAGCAAAACTTTCAGTAGTCTCTTGGATTGGAGGTTATGATTACATCTACTAGGTAGGCCAAGGATATAGTTTCAGCTCATTTACTCATCAAATCAGAATGTAGGATAATTTATGAACACTCTGGACCACTTCTTCCTCATCTCTGACATGAAGTCACTCAAGCTCATAGCAATAGAATGAAGCAATTTCTAGAAAGCACGTGGATGGACAGGGTGGACTCAAAACAAACATTGCTTCATTCCCTAAAAAGAAACAAATCTAACCTTAAAAAAGAATCAACTAATTTCTAATTTCTTCCCAGAAAGAGAAAGTTAAAAGCCAAGATACACAGGAATGGGAACCTGAGCTCGTATCTTCATGGCCTGGGCAGGAAATCCAAATATTAGAGAGCTAAAGTAGAGAACATTGGTAATGCCGAGATTTTATTAAGAACCACATTTGAAGATAATAAAAGGGAGGCTGAGCTCATTTTTGTTAACTAACATTTTGAGTGACAAAGCAGTAATGTAAGCTTTCTACCATCCTAGAAAAACTGATGTGAGAGCCAGAGTTCACGCTTCATTCATCCTAAAACATCAGCATGTTATGAAAAAAAATGAACTAGAAAAATTGCTAGGTTAAAAAGATTGGCTTTTTTTCATTTTAGACACATTATTCTGTAATACTATATTTAATCACTAATAACACCCCTATATAATTGCTATAAATGTACTGCTTATATTTAAAATTTTACATGCTTTGTTTTAGTGCCACAATCTTCCCTCCCAGACTATTAAAAAGGCATTTAACATAAATACTCTCAGTAGGGGAAAAAAAAAAAAAACCTTCCCAGGAATACACAGTACTACATTTTACAGCTCACAAAATTAACAAAGCAGTCAGTGATAACAAATTAAACAAAGACGCTGGTACACAATGTTCTCAGACTTCACAAGAGCAAAAAGAGGGCTGTGTGCCTACAAAAGCAAGTGGGATGATGGGCTGGACTCTCAGGGAGGTGTAAATTGTGTGCCATAAAACAGGCATGAATCCAAAAATATTTTTCAAGGGGGGGGGGGTATCAAGTCTGAATACATTTTAGAGGTAGAACATGCTCCCTTGGGCCTGAGGCACTCACTATCAGGTGGTAGGGCACTTAGGAAACAATATCTGGGTCTCTTAAACCCTAAATACCCCAAGGAGTTATAATGAGCCAGGTTTACTATCAAATCTGAGAAGAAAACGGTGTTTCTCAAATGTCAGCAATGTACCACATGCTTTTATTTATCTGTCTCATTGGTCACCACAATGGTTCTACTTGGATAATGTTGTTGATCCTAGTCTGCCGGGTAAAGAAACTAAGCTTCAATGACTTGTCCAAAGTTGTACAGGTTTAGTGGCAAAATAGATTCCAACTTTTGCCTGACTTGAGGCCCTGCCTTTCCATTATATGAGCCCATTGTGTTCATTCTTTATGATTTTTTTCACACCTAATTTTGTTGTCTTTTATTACCTCTGTTGATAAGTTCTGAGTCTTCTCATGTCCATTTAATTTATCAGTAATAGGAGCACAGGAGACAGCTTGAATTTTTTACTTATATATGTAATAGCATTTTATGGGCATCCCATGTTATGAGAGTGTTTCACATATAAGAGAGATTTTGTTTTATTACAAGAAAGAACAGATAAGGGATTCAAATTGTCTTGCTAAGAATAGCTGAAAATATAATTGAGAAGAAAGAATCAAAGTTAACATGCAGATCTACTACCAATATAGGTCTTTAATCTCTCTGATGACTTGAAATAAGTTGTCTATTGTTCATTTTATAGATGAGAAATGCAATGCTTGAAGTGGCCTAAGAAATTGTTACCTCCAGGATATGAATCCTCACTTTTTTCTTAAGAACACTTCTGTTTCTCTTAAGTTATGTTACCTTTTCTTCAAGCCATACTTGGTCACACACACACACACACACACACACACACACACACACACACACCACTTTGGAAATACCTAAGACACTTTGTGAACGGCTTCATGACATAGCTCCACCTCTCCAAACTTCTCTGATTCTCCTTCTTGGCCTCTTCTAGTTTGATCACTGTGACCAAGAGCTTGCCTAATGTAGCAGGATCGTGAAAGTGGGCAGCCTTTTCTATCTATGCTATCTCCAAGTTAAGCAAATATATAGTTTAAACTGTGTCTTGAGTAATGTATGCTGTTTGGATAAATAGAAAACTGGGGTGGGGGAAACAATGAGTGAAATTGGATAGGATGAAGCACTAGGGAGCTTAAGAACAGCCCTTGCCCTGTTCACACACAACCGTGAACATTGCAAAGGAATCAGGAGTAAGTGAGGAATGGGATGTTTTTCTGAGATCAGGCCTCTTCTCCACACGTGTTCAACTGTGAAAGGATGAACTGATATTTACGAATGGGGTGATAGCTGAGCAGACCGAAATAGAAAAGCACCTAGTTTACTCCTCAGGCTGAGGTATCAAAACCAATAGAAAGTTAACTGAGACACATTTTCAACTAGCAAGGGTAAGGAACCAGAGAGAAATACAGTAGAGCAATCTCAAAGACAGCAAATGTTTGCAGTTTGTTCTACTGATAAATTACATAAAGATGTACTATATGTGTTATAAAGAATTTGCCTATCTGGAAATTAGTGTCATTTTCCCCAGCTTGATGCAAGCTCCATCTTAAACTTTACACTAATACAGAAGTGCTGGCAGCTAGCTGACCCAAGCTTGAAAATGTGACACGGCCATTCCACAGTATAATTTCTCAGGGATGAGGAAAGTCTTCCCTGACTGCCTGGAAGATGCCCTTTCAACATACTCTATCTTCTTGGTGGGAACAAGTCCAAAGTCTATAATCTCATCAAAGGAAGCCAAGTGGCAGAGACTTTCTCCACGGGGGCAGCTAATCAGCAAGGTGGCTTTTCTCTTCTTCCTGTCCCTACTCTTTGTTTTCCAGGAGACCTAATTTTCTGCTTTTGAAATGTCCTGAGCCCTCTTAACTCTCAATCAGGTTTGAGGAAGTGATGATCTCTCTAGGATTCTTTCTTTTAAATTCACCCTTTTGAACTAAAAGTCTTAGCTCAAGATGTGGACAGCAGGCATTTTGGCATTTTGCAGTCTTAGTTAATCATCTGAAACAAGTATTGATAGTGAGACCTCAAAAATGACCTTTATCCAGCTACTTTTACTTCACTTCTGTCAAATAATGTCGAATACAAGGTCATCTGATTTCCTCGGCATGTATCCAGTCTTGAAAGCCAGACTCCTTAGAGTGGGTTGTATCCTATCTAAATGATTCAAAAACAAATTCCACTTCAGAAATGGGAAAGACCCCCCTGGGACAAATTCCCCATGTGTTAAAGCAGGTTCATTAGGAAGGTTACTATGAACTAGAGGGTCAGGCCTAGTCACTTCTTTTTCCTTTATGCTAAAAAGTATGGCAATCTTGAGTTCCTATTTTTTTATCATTTCAACCATTCACAGAGGGGACTAGCAATAATCCTCTTTTTAAAATAATTGGAAGGCTATTGGCTTTCCAGCTAAACAAAGATACCTGCTTAAGAAATAAATCAGTTTCCTTTCCCCACCCATGGCCTCCAGGATTTGGCTTTCTATCCAAATACCCATTAGTGAACCAGGCTGGCGTGTCTGCCATAAATCATGAGATAGGTTTCTGAGTCCTTAGGTGGAGGAAGAGAGGAATACCTGATCACAGGTATTGAATTAAAAGTCTCCAAATTTTAGCTATTACTTTGACCAACTGGTATAGTAGGATAGCCTTTTTTGATGTTGCTATCAAGTCTACAACTGATGAAGCCATCACTCTCTCTACTGGTTGCCAGGAGGTATTACTGGAGGAACACGCTGTGCCTTGATAAACATGAAGTATTGAATTGTGTGGTTTATGCCATGATTTATTCAGTGACCTGTTGTAATACCAGCTATATTGCAACACAGTTAGCCAAGATGGGCCAGACATTGTATGGCTTCAAAGGTTTTCTTATTTTGCTTGTCCAGCTCCCACTTAGGGAAGGCAGTAGCTGAAATCTGAGAAGAAATGCTTCTGAGGTTGTTAGGAGCCTCCAAAGACCGCCCAGTTAATTACAGCCTTTATAACTAGCACTGAGGGAACGTAACACTATCCCAGTAACACAATAAGTGTCAGTAGTTGTTGAATGATAAAGTTTCCTTTCCTTCTTTCTCAATGCTAAAAAAGCATCCTGTGTCTGGTATGTTCTCAAGACAATGTATGCAGGACAATTTCAGACACTTCTACTTCGAAGCACAAGCAAACAGCTGTTCAGCTTCAAGTGATAGATTGCAAAGGCTGCCAGAGAAATAAGCAGCAAGCCACGGAATGAGCCTGGTAAATAGCTGAATTTATCTCTTGGCAACTTTTCACAGTACCTTCAGCAAACATGGCGCCCGTACATGAAAGAGAAATAATTAGGCGCATGACCTTAAGTGACAGGCTTTAGCAGGCACACAAAGAGCAGCCTTCTCACTCTCCCACACCCACCAGTCCTCACTCTCAAAGCCACTTGCAATAACTATCTGTATGTGGATTCCAATCAACACTGTAGAAATTCTCCTTACTCCCAGGACAAAGATTACTTTCTGGAAAAAATTTAAAACACCTCATGATTCACTCCAAATACATTATGTGTTTGTATCAATAATACAATGTCAATCTTTTCCTCTGTCAAAAGAAAAAAATGTTATTGTCTTCTAAGAGTCTTTGTAGCCCTGCATGGGGGAAATCAAAATGACCTTGACCTCTTGTCTTTCGAAATGTCTTGAAGTCCTGAAGGTAGACAATGTACAGAAAGTCAGTGATCAGCTGGGGACTTTCTGAGCTCCAGATGGTGGCTTTACTACCAGAAAAATATCCAGCTTACAAATGCACAAGTAGTTCCCCAGTCATTTGTCTTTTCTAAACTTTATAGAGATGTTGTATTTGTGTATGTGCACACATGTGTGCAGATGTTTGTGTATATATACCCTCATGTGAATATGGAGGTCGAAGGACATCCTCTGGTATCATCCTAAGAAACACCATCTACCTCCTATAAGACATGGTCTCTCATTTTGATGTTCACCAATTAGGCTGGACCAGCTGGCCATTGAGCCCCAGTCTGTCTCACCAGTGTGCTACTGTGTCAAGTTTTTATATGATGAATGCCATCAAACTCAGCTCCTTGTGCACGCAAGACTTGACCACTTGAGACAAAAAGAAATCCTTAGGCCTTTGTTGAATATTTTAGACAGAGTTCACAAAATAACTCTGCTACTTACATGGAATTCATGATACAGAACATATGAAATGACACCAAAGTTAAGGCAGGTAACCTGGTAGAAGATGAGAGGTTCCCCTCACCTCAACGAGCACTACCACCAGGGAGTACTGGGGAATAGTTAAGGAATGGGAGAGACACCTAAGATTGGGCTTCAAGCAAGCTGTATTCACTTTAAGGGTATAATTTCCCCAGAAAATACAGTACCTGTTTTGAATGCATGTTTGCTGCCCTTCAACTCCTGTAACTAGTATCAAGCAGTCTGCCACAAATCTTCTCTAACAATCCTCTGCTAATTGAAGATCATCTAGACTGGCCAAATATGGATAGCTCAGAGATATTGTATCTTCCTCCAAGCAGGGAAGAAGGTGCCTCACAGTGCTCAGAGTAGTTATGAAAGTCAGCCTCAGAAAGTTAGAAAGTTCACACTGCTCCTCTCCAAAGTTATAAAGGCAAACCAATAGGCAATTGTTGGGGAGATTTTCTTCTGTAGAAACAGTCTGAAAGTTGGACAGGGTGACAAGGGATTTCTCTGCTCTGAGTCATAACCCACACTTGAGTGCAGTTTTCTTTGACTTAGATGTTTTTGAGTCTCTCGTGCAGTTGAGAATAATCTTTCACCCATGCTTCTGTATGTAGCCCCCAGTAAGCTCATTGGCTCACCCAGCTACAATTGAGAGGAATCATTACATTGCTCTCTTGTGGATGTCCTATGTGGGGTAAGTAGACATTTGTCCAGGAAAATGCACACAATAGACAGTAGTCTATGGTAACATATCAATAATGAAATAGGCAATTGCCAGGGTCTGGTTTTCTTTTTATATACGCTGTGGGTAGATCTTTGAATTCCAGCCAGGATATCATTTATCTAAAGATGAATCTGTGTTATCTATGGGAAATAATGTCACCTT
>LR752056.1:0-21859 GCA_902729485.2 Mus minutoides
CTACCTGAGTTGAATGCTTTACAAATTTGTGTATCTTAGATTGTATACTGTATCTCCCTGAGCATTTTTAGTGCTATTTCAGTCACTGTGGATAAAAGGGTATATTTTGTGGAGCAGGAACATGTCTGGGTGACTTCTGTCAGTGTGGGTGTGGCGAGAGAGAATTTAGTTCATTTTTTAAAAGTGTGTGTGTGTGTGTGTGTGTGTGTGTGTGTGTGTGTGTGTAACAGAGAGTTTAATGACGCATAGGACTGTACTATTTTCAACACGAAACTAAGTACATTTACATAAATTTTATGCTTGCTGTGAATATGTAGAGCCAGAAATTTATTCTGTTGTGCCTTTGAGGAAATTTCAATAAAATCATTTAGATGCTTCCCCTAAATGACTGAAGCATTCCCATAATTCATTGGTTATGATTTTTTTTCAATTTTCCTAACTTTTGCACTTTAGAAACATGTCCCTTGTAATTATTTCCCCAGAAAATTGAACAAGCGCAACTGACTTGTGTTTCAGTAGAACCTGAAGGGTAGCTTCTGTTTGAGGTTATCCTTCTATACAGCTTACAATTAGTCAACTCATCCCCAAATGAAAGCTCCTGGATCCTCTGTATCAATATGTCTTTTGAAGCAAGGCCTTGATGGAAAATGAGAATGGACTGTCACTTTTCCAATGCTAAAATCTTTTCCCATGCCTTATTTCACATAGTCCAATTTTGAGAACTATCTATTATCCTGATTTTATGAATTGAAAAAAATGACAATTAAAGAAAAAAAGAATAAAACATTGGGACCTGGAGAGTTGATTTCGTTGTTAAGAGGACTGAATGCTCTTCCAGAGAACCCAGGTTCTATTACTAGAATGACTTACAGTCATTTGTAACTTTAGTCCCAGGGCTTCTAATGTCTTCTTCTGGCCTCTGCAGGCACCAGGCAAGCACACAGTACACAGGCATACATATATGCAAAAACACTTGTATACATTGTATACACCGAGTGATCCTATAGTATATAATGGTGTTTGGGATTCAGAATCAGTCACATGTTCACACTCATTCAGTTAAAGACATTTGAAAAGGATTTATTATTTTAATCAATTTCTGAGATTTATTTATTTTCTTATTTTATGTGTATTGTGTTTTGCCTGTGTGTGTGTGTGTGTGTGTGTGTGTGTGTGTGTGTGTGTGTGCACTACATACTTTCAGTGGGTCTCTTGTATATCTGTAACTATAATTAAAGATAGTATTTTACTGCTGTGTGATTTCTGGGAATCATAGTTAGATCCATTTGAAGAGTATCAAGTACTGTTAACCACTAAGCCATCTTTTCCATCATAAAACAATATTTCTGAGCCTTGCATGTTTTATCTAGAAAATGTCATGTATTACTTACCATCTATCTATCAACCATATGTCTGCCTATTTATTTATCAATCATCTATAAAATATATTTCTATGATTTTTCAGACCTAACATTACATAATCAACTTGTTCTATAATAAGCTATGTAACATTTGACTGAAATGATTGTGCTCATTCCTTCATCTACTAATTTCAAATCCTAGTGACACCAAGGCAATCACTCAGTAACTCTAGGTGAGAAAAATGAAATACTTGAATTTGGTTGGCATATATCTTTGTAACTCAGCCTGTTCCTCTCATGTCTTTTTTGTCAAGCAGATTTTGACAATAAAAATATCAAATACTCTCCTTTGGTCCTTCCAAAGAAGCCCTAAGAATATTCCAAATATTGTATGTTTTCATCTCCCTCTATTACATGGAATATTTTGTGTAGATTATATTCCTCACCATTTGAGATAATTTTAATTAAAGCTGATACTTCTGGGGTGGCTTCCACATGCTCCCTGATGGCTGTGATATAAATGGACATAATAAACAGACCATCTAATATTGATAGAGTCTACAGCTGCATCTGCTAATTAGGACCACTAAAGGCTTGGAGGGCAAGTGTTCCCATGTGACATTTGTTTAATTAAAGCCTTTGTCTGCCCTATTGAAAAGGATGAAAAATATTTTCTTTAAGTGTGCTGAAAACAAACAAAAGCTTTAGAATGCTGAACATTCCATAATAGTCTCTTCTGGGCTCCCAGAAGGAAAGGTTTAGAAAAAAATAAAATATTGATTTTATCAATATAAATATTGATTTATAATACCAGTTACATAATTGTTGCTGCCCTCTTTAAGTGAACTTGATAATATATTTTATAATCCAATATGTGCATATGCATTTGTCTGGCTAATAAGCTTTAAGGGAGGAATAGGTTCAGAGGGGTATAAGCATGGATTGGAGCAGTGAGCATAGGGCAACTCAGCAATGGGGTAGGGTGCTGGCAGATAATATCAGGGAGAAACACTGAGTGGGCAGAAGGAAACTCTGAGGCAGAACACATGTTCATTATCTTGACAGTGAAGTCTTCACAAACTTAGCTTAGTCAAACCTTATCGAATTTCCTGCCTCATAAATATGTGATTAGTTAAACAATTATTCATCAATTTTTAAGTAAGAAAAATAGAAGTACCATTGTGGTAGAGATCTTAGAACTCAAAATGTACATAATTGATGCAAATAAATTCTGAGTTTCCAATGTGAAAAACTTAAGCTTGAACCCCATGATATGAAAAAGATGAGTAATATGTAGTTATGGGTAGACTAACAATATAGGATGAGAAAACATTGTACAAGTTTATTCTTTTTAATGACTTGGACATTATGACATTGTGTGTGTGTGTGTGTGTGTGTGTGTGTGTGTGATGTATGTGCATACTACACACATATATGTACATATCTGCAAATATATGTACATAGGGAAAATATGTTAGACAAGGAAAAGGAGACAGTAAAGTGGAAGAAATGAGATGAAAGGGAAAGGACAGAACAACAAGGGTGCTTTGGGGGCACGGACACTCATGTAAGAAGCCAGTAAAATGTAACAAAGTATAACTTTCATAATGAAGTTTATACCCCAACTCTTTTCTGACCATAAGACCAAGAAGAACCAAAAGCAGAGGGTGAAAAATCATGGGTCAGGAGTGTGGGAATGAATTGGTAGGCAGTGTTACCATAACTCATATTTGTCATGTTAACTACCCTCATCAATACAAATTCTCTGGATACCCCAAGCATGTTCTAGCATTATTATGATTCTGAGACCTTATCAATTCGGTGTATCTATGCCATCATTAATGTCATGGGAACACGGTGCCTATCTACCATGAATTGGTTTTCTACCAATAAATTCAAAAAGATGGAAAAGAATTCATGTTCAGTAATCCTACATTTGATAATTTCAGCAAAGTGATTTGGTATAAAATTAACTCAATGAAATCAGTAGCTCTCCTTTATACAATTGATAGATGGGCTGAGAAAGAAATGGAAAAAAAAACACCTTTCACAATAGCCACAAATAATATAAAATATCTTGGTATAACTCTAACCAAGCAAATGAAAAAGATCTTTATGACAAGAACTTTGGGTCCCTGAAGAGATAAATGGAAGATGATATCAGAAGAAGGAAAGAACTTCCATAATCATGGAACGGTTGGATTAACATAGCTAAAATGGCCATCTTACCAAAAGCAATCTAGAGATTCAATGCAATTTTCATTAAAATTCCAACATAATTCTTCACAGATTTTGAAAGAGCAATCCTCACCTTAACAAGAGAAAAGAAAATCCAGGGTATGTTACGCACATCCCAGTGAAGTGGTTTGACAAGCTGAAAAGCTTGGAAAGCACTCATGAGACACAGAGTTTCAAAAAAAAACTCATTCTCTTGGGAAGGCATTTTCATAACCCGTATATCCCCGTGTTAGTCTGGTGTATGGATCCATGTGCTCTCATTTAGTAGTATCTTATTATAGTGCCTTCATAGATTGAATCTTGTCATAGCTAAGCCTTCCAGTGTTCCAACAATCTGAGAGAATCCTTGATTTCAGTGGGAATTGAGAAAACTATCTATAGACTGGAAACTATTTAGCATTACAAAGAACAGAGCCAAAGTATCTCAGGGCTGGTCTGCAGGATGTTTACTAGGGACAGTAGCCAGTCTTACCCAGGCAAGGGACCATGAAAGGTTAGAATTTCCCACTGAGAAAGGAATCTTTACTGCAGCCAGGTATAACAGACTACATTGCAGATTAGAAGCAAGTTGGTGAATTCTTCTGACAAATGGAGATTCCCCACAGATTCTTAAAAGCACAGCCAAGTTACCTTCATGTGCTAGTATTTACATAGGCCTAAGAAATAGGGGGGTTCTGGTAATACATTATTCATGAGAAAGTGTGCTAGAGTTGAACCCCCTGGTGCTAGCTTTCACAAGGCTCAAAGGAGTAGCACAAATCGTGACTAGGGTGTGAAATCCTTACTTGTCATTAGCTGATCCTAGGCAGAGCTGTTTTATATTTACTGTAAATATTTCCTGGTTCTTGTAAGTCCTTTTGATGTATACATTCCTTTTGTATTGTGTCATTGTAACTTGGTGGATGTATCTCTCCTGGTTTCTTGTTACTCTGCTGTATAAAAAAGTTTGATGCTCTACCTCACATTACATTCAGATTATACACACCCTCTCGTGTGGTCTCTGTTTGTCACCCACTCTCCCTGAACTCCTTGCCCACTTGCTCCAGAGACTTGTTCCACGCAGACAGGAAACCTAAAGGATCTGCAGCAAGGGTAGCCAAAACAATCCTGGAGATTAAAAGAACTTCTAGAGGAATCACCATCTCGAGCTGCACTCAAGAGAATAGAGCAATGATAATAAGAAAAACAAAACAAAACAAAACAAAACAAAACAAAACTTGGTATTATTACAGAAACAGACATGTTGCTCAATAAAATAGAATCAAAGATCCAGAAATAAACCCACACACCTATGGACACTTAATTTTTGAAAAAGAAGCCAAAACCAAATGGTGCTGATCTAACTGGATATCTGCAGGTAGAATACTGCAAATATATCCTGCATAAAGCTCAAGTCCAAGAGGATCAAGATAAAACTTGATACAATGAATCTATTAGAAGAGAAAGGGGAAAATAGCTGAAATGCATTGGCACAGGAGAAATTTCCTGAACAGACCAATGGCTCAGGCTCTAAGATCAACAATTGATAAATTTTGGTAAAACTTAAAATTTTCTGTAAGGCAAAGAACACTGTCAATGCACAAAATGACAGCCTACAGAGTAACAAAAATTCTTCACTAAACCTTCAATAACCCAACAGAGGGCTAATATCCAAAATAAAGAACTCAGGAAGTTATACTCTAACAAAAAAAATAATCCAGTCAAAAAATGGATTACAGAGATAAACAAAGATTTTCAACAGAGAAACTCTTGAATGGCTAAGAACCACTTAAAGAAATGCTGAATATCCTTAGCCATAATTATGGCAAATCAAAATAATCCTGAAATTCCACCGTATACTAATCAGAATGGCTAAGATTAAAAATTCAAGTAAGAGCACATTCTGGTGAAAATGTAGAGAAAGGGGAATGTTTCTCCATTGCTGGTGGGATTGCAAACTTGTACAACCACTCTGGAAATCATTCTGGTGGTTTCTCAGAAAATTTCAAATAGTTCTACCTGAAGACCCAGCTATACCACTCCTGGGCATATAACCAAAAGATGCTCCACCATATCACAAGGACACATACTTTACTATGTTTATAGCAGCTACATTCCTAATAGCCAGAAACTGGAAAAATCATAAATGTTCCTCAAAGAATGATACAGAAAATCTGCTATATTTACACAATGGAATACTATTCAACTATTAAAAGCATCATAAATTTCACAGACAAGTGGATGGAGCTAGAAAATATCATTCTGAGTGAAATAACCCAGACCCAAATAACATGCATAGCATGTACTTATATGTGGATATTAGCCAAAATGTATAGAATACCCATAATCTACCCCACAGACCCAAAGAACTTAAAAGAGTAGAAAGTCACAAGTTAGGACGCTTGAATCCCACTTAGAAGGGGGATCAAATTGTCATGGTGGCAAAGGAAGAGAGAGACCTGGTGGGAGAGGGAAGGGGGAATAGGGGACAGGATCAAGAAGGGAAAAAGACAGGGGTGAGGCCCAGAGGGCAAGGAGAATGAATGGAAATATGCAGCGGCTAGGGTTGGGGGATGGAGGGAATCTCTAGGAAATTACAGAGTCCTGTGATAAAGGAAGCTCCCAGCAGTCAATGTGGGTGACCTTAGCTGAACTGACCAGCAGTGGGGATATGGAACCTGAAGAGACTACAACCAGTAGCCATATAGGACCCTCCATTATGGGATAGAGACACCAAACCACCTACAAAACTTTTGACCCAAATATGTTCCTGTCAAAAGAAATGCAGGGGCAAAGATGGAACAGATTCTGAAGGAATGGTCTACCAGTGATGAGCCCAGCTTGAGACTCAACACCCTGACCAAAGGCAACTTGAAGAGAAAGGGGTTTATTTCTGTTACACTTCCATATCAGATTTCATAATCTAAAGCTGTCAGAACAGGAATCTAGAGGCAGGAGCTGATGCAGAAGCCATAAAGTAGTACTGCTTACTGGCTTGCTCTTTGTCTGCTTTCTAATAGACCCCAGAACTGTCAAACTAGAGATGCTCCACCCACAAAGGGCTGTATTTTCCCCAATCAGTCACTAATTAAGAACATGCTCTTTAGGCTTACCTGCCTATATCTGGATCTTATGGAGACAATTTCTAAATTGAGATTCTCTCTTGTCAGATGACTATAACTTTTGTCAAACTGACATAAAACTAGGCAGGACAGTGACCATGTATCTATTGAATTGAGGTATGTACAAAGAGGATTCTTTGAGATTCTGAATAGGGTCACCTTAATAATCCTTTGTACATGGGATTCAAGTCTCTGCAATTTATCCTTCTCATAACTCTGCCAACATACCTAATTAGTTTTGCTCAGAAGCATTCTACCACATACTCTCCAAAGGAGATGTAGACTTTAGTCCTCTGTAATCTAGAAAGTTATCAACAGTAAAAGGTAAGACTTTTAACTTGCAAAGAAAGGGTTTGCTTGGATAAAATAAAAGGCTTTCATTAGTAAGGATTCTGGAAAATGCAAAAAAAAAAAAAAAAAAAAAAATCCAGCCTTGTTGTCAACATATTGTGGCTAGGGTTTAGATACTTTCCTTAATCTATCTTTCTGTCTGTCTATCTGCCTGCCTGCCTTCTCCCGTTTGTCTGTCTGTTTATATCTCTAGATCAGTGGTTCTCAACATGTTGGTCATAATCCCATAAAGACCATTGAAAACACAGAGATTTACATTGTTACTCATAACAGTAGCAAAACTACAGTTATGGGTGGCAACAAAAATAATTTTAGTTTGGGATCATTACAAAATGAGGAATTGTCTTAAAGGGTCACAGAATTAGGACGATAGAGAACCACTGCTCTAGATTGATGTCCTATGTCTAACTTAATCTGGTCCACATGCAAGGACAACTTTATCTATACAGTTGTATAGTAGCACATAGTGAAGGATTGGGTGGTGATGGTTGTAATATGATGTACTCTTTGTGATGGGAAACAGGGGTAACCACATTGTAGCCTTTATGTATAAATTGGACAAATCATCTTTGAAGAAATCCAACATAAATTCAGGAATATTATTTAAAAGTTAGATAAAAACCCTACTGCAGAGGGCCCTGCCTTTTGTATCAATATTACATTTATTATGATTAAATACTGTGTGCTGGGAACTTTTTGAATGGCTTTGGGTTAGTTATCTTTTTAAATACTCTCAACAGCTTCATGAGGTAGCTGAGATCATTAAATATAACAGATTTAGAGTGTATTGGAACCTGGAATTGCAGCTTATGGGTCCGACTCTGTTACACTGACTTTCCAAGTTGGATTTCAATTTAATGGTTGTAGAAATTTCTTAAAGGTTTAAATACAGGCGGCTTAGAAATAATTTTAGACACTTTAGAGTTTTATAAAGGTCATTCAGATGATAAAATAGAGAATATTTCACGGTGCCAAGCTTAGTTCATAATATTGCTAAAGAAATTAATAAGAATAACCATGGCCAACCAATTTAAATGTATATAGCTTAAGGAAACTCAGAGATTATGGCAGCCCTGGAACCATTCAGTCATTTTGAAGAAGCTCACTGTTATCTTGCTGCTCCTGTTGTTTGGGCCTCTCTCTCTCTTTCATGTAAGATAAAAATCTAGCTTAATAAAAGGACTAAATTTGTGATATTTACTGACAGGATACCAAGCCTTGGGATGAAACAGTCTTAAGCTCAAAAAGAGAACTTTCCAGTATTAGACATTCCAAGGATCAAACTGTGAGAGATGCATGAGGCCAGAGTTTAGATGTCTCAATAGTACAAGCAGTTAAAAGAAGGAATTGTGAGCTGCAAATTATACATCCTCATGAATACAACAGGGATGGAGCTCAAATGACTCAAAATATGCCGTCATAAGTCAAGTTCTCATGGAATCTGGAGAGATGACTCAGTGATTAAGAACGCCTGCTGATCTTCCACAGGACCCAGGTTTAATTGCCAGCACTCATGTAACAGCTAACGAATGCTAATAACTCCAGTGCTGGGGAATCTGATGCCCTCTTCTGTCTTTGCATACATGTGGTACACAGGGAAAAAAATCTATAAACACAGAATAAGAATAAATAAAAATTTCAAAGTAAAAATTAATAATCATATAAATTTTTATGTGTGGTTTAGTGAAATTTTTCAATTGTTTGTTAACAGTTGACTTCTATACCTCTTCTGTCTCTGGGCTTTTACTCATCACACACATAGATATGACATATGACTCACATACATGCACATACATCTATTTATATTTCAGTGATTAAAAATTTTTGCTTTGATATGTAATATTTTTAAACAAATCAGTTCCCTGACCATATCCTTTCTAAGCACGGATGTAACTCAGAGTGTACTTCAGATCCTTGTAATTACATTTTATGTTTTAGACATCTCCAGGGTCTGTTTACATCCTACCTCTATAAGAGGTAGATTCAGGTCAAGAAAAAGAATGGACCTTTTATTTTTAATAGTCCAAGTTAGCTTTATGATATATTAATCTATCTTTGCTTCTATAAGACATGAAGAGAGTATAATTCTGCTCACAAGGGAGAAAAGTCCATCTTTTTCCCTTGGTAACCAGACTATTCAACAACAAGGAGGCTACTGGCCTAAATAGACAAATGTAGCTGGTTACCTCCTTGACTGTACTTCCAATTGTTATTACTCGAACAGTGTATTATTATATAACCTCCTGATGACCTCTACAGAAATTCTCTCCTTCATACTTAAATTCTTAAGTCAGAGGTCATTGTGATGAGGTTTGTATAACAACTATTCCTTACAGATTCGCTACAAAGACCCAGAAATAAGACATAAGCAAGTGATATGAATAAAGCAAGAATCTGTGGGGAAAATAAAAAGATTTATCATTCACCACAAAAGAACTAAGGAGATTCTAGCACTGTTGTTCTCTATTAGAATTTGTAACCATTTACAAAACAAGTAGACCTAGACTGTTAGCATATGACAAAAATTACCCTTGCAGAAGGCCTTTTGTAGGATACCTAGTTCTTCTTTACCCTTGTTTATATTAATCAATGCTGCACAATACTTCTTTTCAGCTTGGCTAGACAGTTCATGATGCAAAGGCTTTGCAATAGAAGTATGGTGGTATCAGTTTAATCCCTGGAAGCCAAGTCAAGGTGGAAGGAGAGAATTGACTCCAGAAAGTTATCCTCTGACCTCCACACATATTCTTTCCCACCCACATATACACAAATATATAGACATTAAAATAAAAAAATAAATTCTTTTCTCTTTATTTGTATGTGCTAGTAGCAGTAGGATAGAGAGACCTCTGGAGAAATCTATTTCATTGCTTCTCTCAATAACTGAGTTTAACTTTAGATGAAATTAAACTATAATTAAAAGTATGTAATTAATAGATGGGGATATTTGTATTAGTTTGTTTAACAAATATTATTGAACAATAAATCTGCAGGATGGCATCTGTATTGTGTGTGAAAACATATTAGAGTTCTACTTTTTCTTAAGATATAAAATGTCTGGTGGGTGATTATGGGATGGATCCCTGGGTGGGGCAGTCTCTGGATGGCCTATCTCATCTCAGCTCCACCAAACGCAGACACTATTGCATATGCCAGCAAGATTTTGCTGAAAGGACCCTGATATAGTTGTCTCTTGTGAGGCTATGCCAGAGCCTGGCAAATACAGAAGTGGATGCTCACAGTCATCTATTGGATGGAACACGGGGCCCCCCAATGGAGGAGCTAGAGAAAGTACCCAAGGAGCTGAAGTGGTCTGCAACCATATAGGTAGAACTACAATACGAAGTAACCAGTACTCCCACAGCTCATGTCTCTAGCTGTATATGTAGCAGAAGATGGCCTAGTAGGCCATCATTGGGAAGAGAGGCCCCTTGGTCTTGCAAACTTTATATGCCCCAGTACAGGGGAACGCCAGGGCCAAGAAGTGGAAGTGGGTGAGTAGGAGAGATCAGGGTGTGGGAAGGGTATAGGGGACTTTCAGGATAGCATTTGAAATGTAAATGAAGAAAATATCTAATAAAAAATTGGAAAACATTTTTAAAAAGATATAGAATGTTGAAAAACAATGTTGCTTCCTCTCTATTAAAGAAGTTTAGTTGGAAAATAAACACATTCATAGACTTGTTGTGTAAAGAAAATACAAACTGAGCACTGAGCCTCTGTGAAAAGAGAAAAGAGTTAATTGTGGACCCTCTGAAAAAGAGAGAGAGGAAGATGTTGTACTTGTGGTTAATTTTTAAATGATGAATCACAGAGATTTCCAGATTTACTCCTGTTTGTTTTGACTGTTTTTGCAATCTCTTAAAACTGAAGAAAGAAAAGAGAAAATGAATTGCACAACTCCCACCATCGACCATCGCTTGGTGAGGGTCAGACAATTGAATCAAGTCTTCCTCCCAGTTAGTGAGTCTGGAGGATATGCCCTCACTGGAAGAAGAGAAAAAAAAAAATCATTTCTTTCAAGAGACAGGTGCATAAGACTTCGCTGAGTCTATAGAACTACAAAATGCCCTCCAGCACTCAAAATCTCTATCAGAAGCTGTTGGGATAGATTTAAAATTTACTCTAGCAGGGTGAAGATGTTGTTTGGTGGTACTGTTCTCATGCAGGAACCATGAGATCTGGTTTAGACTCACACTCATACATACACACACACACACACACACACACACACACACACACACACACACACACATACACACACATGCACACACAAATGGAAACACACTATCCCTATTAGCATAAGAATGCAGAAAGGCCCTATAATTCAGAAGGTGGCCCATCTGATGGCATCTTGCTGTATATGGAAATTGGGAAGTTTACCTACTGTATTAATGAGGGTTTTCGAAAGTCACAGAACTTATGGAATGTCTCTCTATATTGAGGGAATTTATTGTGATGACTTACAGTGTGTATAGCCTGTAGTCAAACTAGCCCGGACAATGGTCAGCTGTGAATGGGAAGTCTAAGAATCGAGTAGTTGCTCAGTCCCATGAGGCTAGTTGTTTCAGCTGATCTTTTGTAGAAGTAGGTTCTAACAAGTATGCTGACAAGTAAATGCAATCTTCCTTTTTCTAATAACCTTATGTAGGTCTCTGGCAGAAGGTGTGGCCAAGATTAAAGGTGTGTACAACCACACCTAGATCTGGTGCTTGCTTTGTCCCAAGATGACATTGGACTCAAAGATCTCTTTGTCACAGTCTCCTGATATTAGAGGCCTGCGCTACCTTTTCTGGGCCTAAACTTTTCATGGCCACTATGCCTCATGACTTCCATGCCAAGATCCAGGTCAGAAACTTGTGTCTTCCAGCCTCAAGATCTGTACAGGTGAGCCCTGCAATTCTGGATTGCAGTTCATTCCAGATATAGTCAACTTGACAACCAGGAATAGCCCTTACACATTTTGACATGTGTATTCACTGAACATAGCACTTTAGACCTTGTTTCTATATCTAGTCCCTTATTTTCCAGTTTTAACCAAAAAGAATCAATATATTTTCTGACCATTTATTATTGACTTAGTGGTATCAAACAATATTAAGCTTTATACAATCTCATTAACACAAATGCTGATAAATTTCAAAGATTAGGAGTTTTGTGCACGAAATCTCACAAGGATGGAAGTGACATTTAGTGCATTGAAGATGTAACTCATCCTAAAGGATCTGTTCCCAACTTTGCTCTTCTGCTCAAAATTCCCTTAACAGCAGATCATATTGCAAAAGAAATGACATGACTGTTGCTTCCCCTAGCTTAGTTTTTCATTGTGAGCCACCCTGGACAGCAAGCAGGTCTAACTTATTTTGTAGAGAGAAACTCCAAAGCCAAATCTTCTTCCCCCCAAGTTCCTTGAATCCCCCCATGTATTCTAGGGACCATCCTCATCCCATTACCACCAGCTACAGCCCATTTTATGGACCAAATAGTACATTTGCTTTACTGGCTTCTGTCTCTGCATACCCACCTTAACCATGTTAACCATACTGGAAATGTTTTGTAAAGAATTAAAACCATGTTAGCGCCCCTATTTGTTTCTAAATGCCTCATATGCCATCATTGTTGAGGATGCCCATTTGAAATATCTGTGTTAGTCTTGGAAAGCATGAGCACAGAGCTTTGGTGGACAGCTGTATAAGATTGGGCCCTTCAGTATTCCCTCCTGGTTACAGAAGGGTACATGAGACTCAGCTCCTTCCTGAGGAGCCACTGACTGTTAATGCTTGCTGTGGGAGGGGATGAAATTGTTTTCAATGATATAATACTGAAGAACCAGTTGTGAAAAAGAAATTCAGAGGAGAAGGAAGAGGAATAAGAGAGAGTACATGGGTGAATTTAATTACAATACATTACATACATAAATGGAAATATCAAATACAATCTGTGAACCTGGTTCATATTTCCAAGTCTTGCTAGATTGCATATATGGGACTGATATTTCTGCCTGTTCATTCTATAGTCCTAAATTTTTCCTCAAGCTTAGATTATTGCATCATAACTTATGATCTCACCAGCTTATGATCTCACCAGCTTATGATCTCCATTCTCCAAGTAAAGGAATGAAGGGGAAGTAGGAAGCAGTGTGATCAAGATTGAATTATTGTGATGAGTTGATAGAAGGTTCTGAATTAATTTATAGAGACTGTTTAATATGTGTTTTTCAGGGAGAACATAATAATATAAATAATTCTAATTTCTTAAAAGTATCTTATGTGTGCATGGATATGATGTGTATGTATATGGTATACTATCTGTGTGTGTGTATGTTCATGTGTGTGTGAGTGTTCTTATGTAAATGTTATAGTGCCTCTGTAAATGTCAGAGGACATTGTGGGGTTTAAATTCTTATGTTCTACCTGGTTTGAAACAGGGTTTCTGTTTACCCTGCTAGATGGTCTATGAACTTGATGGAATTGCACTGTCTTCCCTTCTCATCTCACAGTGGGTATCCTGGATTAGAGACATGCACTTCCACATCAGGCTTTACCTAAGCTCTGTGATCTGAACTCCAGTCATCATTTGCAGAGCATGTGTTTACCCTGTGACTCAGTGCCCAGTCCAATGATCTTTCTTTAAAACATAGGGAAATCCATAATTTTAGGCATATCTGTAGACATCCATAGCCATTTCTGTTATAATAGGCCAATTGTGAGTAAGAGATTACTTTAGGGCTGGAGAAATGGCTCAGCAGCTAAGTCTGTTTCCTGCTTTCTCAGAGGACCAGTGTTTATTTCCCAGACTCCCTTTGGGCAGCTTATAACTGTTTGTACCTTCAGTACCAGAGAATCTAATGTCCTCTTCTGGTCTTCATGGGTGCCCAACATACTTGGCACATATACACACATACACATAAATAAAAACTTTATTTAAAAAGAAATTGCTTGAAGAAAATTATAAAATTCTAGTTCTGAGATGGCATAAATTATTTTCTAAATCATAACAGTTTTGGTATTATAATAGTTTGGTAATTATTTTGTATTAGATACACTTAAAGAAAAAAACTACAAACTTAAGATCTACACTGTATCTCAGAAAATATACACTGAACATCATGTGCTACAATGAAAAGAGACTCAGCATCAGCTTTTGTCTGGAGCTGGGATCTTATGTACCTTTTTTTTTTTTTTTTTTTCTGAATACCCCAAGCCATGTTCTTAGTCTCACCTTGGTTTTCATATGTATAAAATTTGGTTTAAAAGTCTGTCCTATGGATAACTCAATGGTTAAGATAGTGGGATAATCTTGCAGAGGATCCTATTTCAGTTCCTAACACCCATGTCAGATGTCTCATGGCTTCCTGTTTCCTGCATGAGATCTGATACTTTCTTCTGGTCTTGTGTGCACTCACACTTATATGCCTATACCCACACATAGAAACACAGGCACACGCACATGAGTGCACGCGCGTGCACACACACACACACACACACACACACACACACACACACACAAATAAAATAATTAAAAAGCCTTACACAAACTGTCTCAAAGATAACTTTGAGGAAAATCTAAATGAAATACCATTTGTCAAAAACTGACTATTTTACCTGGGAGTTGGCGGTGCCCACTTTTAATCCCAGCACTTGGAAGGCAGAAGCAGGAGGATCTTTGAGTTAGAGGCCAACCTGGTCTATAGAGCAGATTCCAGGAGAGACAAGTCTATACAGAGAATCTCTGTCTCAAGAAAAAGTAATTATTTTTTTTTCTATTATTATGGTCATTGGAAAAGCATAATCTGACTAGAGTCAGGTTAATATAATATATTATTTTTGACATGTAAATGGTTGTTAAGTGTTTTAAATTTGTCTTTAACTAAAGAGGAGATTTAAAGATCATCTTTTAATGTTAGAGTTCTGGACTTTGGCCAAGGTAATTCAGCTGCCAGCCTCAACGTACCACAACTAAGTGCCAGATACAAACAAATGAATGAATAGATTGTCTCTGCCAAACCACGTCTTAAGTGTCTTATCATCCTCTCCCATGTGTCCCCATAAAAGGTCATTTTTCATCAACTAGTTTTAATGGAGGCTGTCAAAACTACAAGTGTCAACTGTTTTCTGAGCTTGAGAGCTTGACCCAGTGAAGAGGAATTTAAAGATACGGAATATTTTCAAGGAATCCAGTAATCCATGCCTTGAAATCCATAGGCAATAAAATGATATAAGTACAGGCAGGAACTTCCTTTTAAAGTTTGTAAGCCCAGGACTGATCCTGTGTAGTGAGCAGCCTCACAGACAGCTAAAACTAGTAACATCCCTTCTAGTATGATCTTTGAAATATTTGACCACCAACTATACCACAGTGAATCAGAAAATGCCAACTGCATTCTTAGCTCTCTTCACCCTGTGACCAAGCTAGAGAGAGAAAGAGTGGGTTTGTTAGAAGAACACCACAGCTTCTTCACATTGAGAGCATCTGGAGTCTCATATGATCTAGGAAAAAATTCAAGCTAAGAGTTGCCAAGAAAGGACATCAATTCGCAAGCTCTCTCTCTCTCTCTCTCTCTCTCTCTCTCTCTCTCTCACACACACACACACACACACACACACACATGCATACAAACATGTATGTTTTGTATGTTCCTAAGTGTGTTGTGGGTGTGGGTATACATGCATCTTTGTACATGTGGTAGATGTGGAAGACAAACATCAACTTCATATGGTGTTCTTCTGGTTGCCATCAACCTTGGATTTTTTTATTTGTTTTGACATAGGGTCTCAAAACTTGATGAAATTGTTATTTTCAGAAGTTTCTGTTCAACACAAAATATTCGTAGCATATTAAAATATTGTGAAGAATTTTAAATAGAAATCTGCTGTTCTCACTGCCATTGAATTGAAAAAAGGCAAGGATACCAGGTGAGAAGGATGCTGCAGGCCACGTCAGCAACAGTTTACAGACTGGGATGACTAAAGATGGACACGTGGAGAGAAAACTCTAACATGTGTTAGAAATTTACAAGTATTAATAAGACATGGTTAATTGAATATAAAAGCAAAGAATACCTGCAATTGTTTCTTTAAACTTATAAAAATTAGCCTATGAAATGAATGGTCAGCTATGTTATGATAGCATTTTTATTACTGGTGTATCTTTGCACTTTGTCCAGTGCACTTCCCATTATCTCCTCTTGTCTCCTTTTCCTTCTATTGGTCCCTCTCTTTTTTCAAATTGTCCATCTTCCACTTTCACTTCCTGTGTGTGTGTGTGTGTCTCTCTCTGTCTCTGTGTGAGTGTCTCTGTGTGTGACAGAGTCTCTTTGTGTGTCTGTGTGTGTTTGTTTGTGAGTGTGTGTGCATGTGTTTCTCTGTCTCTCTCTCTGTCTCTGTCTCTGTCTCTCTCTCTCTCTCTCTCTGTCTCTTTCTGTGTCTTTCTCTGTTCCTCTGTGGGTGTGTCAGAGAGTCTCTTTGTGTGTGTGTGCATGTGTTTGTGTGTCTGGAATTCTATATGAATTCGTGTGATATTCATCTTTTATTCTTCTGACAGATCCTTCTTCCTCACTCACTTCAGTCTTTATTCCCTGAACCAGTGGTTCCCAATCTTCCTGATGCTGCAGCCCTTTAATACAGCTCCTCAACTTGTGCTGACCCCAAGCCATAAGGTAAGTTATTATGTTACTTTTTCATAGCTATAATTTTGTTACTGCTATGAATTGTGATGTAAATATTTTTGGAGACAAAGTTTGTCACAGGTGTAACAACCCACAGGTTAAGAACCACTGCTGTATTTGAGTGTTTTCCTTCCCACCTTTACTTTGTGTTTCTGTTTCTGATTTCAAGAACTGTTGCATGATGATGCTGTTACACTAAGAAGATGGAAATAAAAGTTTTCTGGAGATGGGGTACAGATGTGTTCATATTTTCATAGTTTATGTGTGCTAATGGAATATTTTTATTTTTATTTTTAATCTTTTTATGTGCATGCATGTTTTGCCTATATGTATGTCAGTGTACCACATGTGTGTCAGTGCCCTAGGAAGCCAGAAGAAAGAATTAGTTTCCCTAGAACTGGAATTATCAATGGTTTGTTAGCTACCAAATGTGTGATGAGAATTGAACCTGGGTCCTCTGGAAGAGCAACCAGTATTCTTAATCAATAAGCCATCTCTTCAACTCCTGCTAAAGAGACCTTTATCTCTTCAAGATGAAGAGTATGCCATCTTGTTTATAGTTGCAAAAGGCAGCCTTTTCTGGTACCCTAGTATTTCTTACTTCTTGGGAGTCTATTTGAGTAACTTGCTTCTGATGAACAGAATATGAAAAAGTTGAGCTATAGTTATATAATCTGTAGTATATATTTATATTCTATAATCAAGTCACAATGATTATGAACCTTGCCTTGTTATGTAGGTGCTTGCTGTGTTGCTAAATGCTCATAAACATCAATAATTCTGGCTTCCTTGGGCAGAGAGGCCCACGAAGCACAGAGTGAAAGGTGGCCTCCTGCCCCATAGCAAAGGCTAAAGCCATGGCTGTCGCCAAAAATTCTCCTAAGCTAGGTGTGATAGTGCCTGGGCTACATAGTGATATCCTGTATCAAAAATCAATCAACCAACCAACCAATCAGTTAATCTACTGATGAAAGGTTCATAGATTCTTATGTGCTGAGGGCTTGATGCACCTGTTTTCAGAACTGGGACATTAGAAAGTTAATTTACTCTTCATGGTAGTGACTTTAATGAAAAGATTAATCTCTTGATGCCTTCATAATTTTATGGAATCTTGGGAAGTGACAAAACGTAGGAACTGTGGCTCAGTTGAAGGAGGTTGTCTTAGTGAGGGTTTCTATTCCTGCACAAACATCATGACCAAGAAGCAAGTTGGGGAGGAAAGGGTTTATTCGGCTTACACTTCCATACAGCTGTTCATCACCAAAGGAAGTCAGGACTGGAACTCAAGCAGGTCAGGAAGCAGGAGCTGATGCAGACAGAGGCCATGGAGGAATGTTCTTTACTGGCTTGCTTCCCCTGGCTTGCTCAGCCTGCTCTCTTATAGAACCTAAGACTACCAGCCCAAGGATGGTCCCACCCACAAGGGGCCCTTGATCACTAATTGAGAAAATGCCTCACAGCTAGATGTCATGGAGGCATTTCCCCAACTGAAGCTCCTTTCTCTGTGATAACCCAGCTGTGTCAAGTTGACACAAAAACTAGCCAGCACAGAGGTGAAGAGGGTTCTTGTTTACGTGCATGTGAGAACTACACCTTGTTGCTATTCCTGCTTCTAACTCACCATTAGGTAAGCAACTTTACTCACCACATGCTCCCTGCTGTAATAATTCTACCTCATCAAGGCCCACAGACAACAAAGCCAAAAGACTATGGACCGAAACCAAATGTCAAAACAAATCTGTCCTTGTTTGAGCTGACTTTCTCTTGTATTTTGTTCCAGCCACAGAAAGCTGACACATCAGGAAGGAACTTGTTCAGCCCAATTACTTACAAACTACTGGATTGGCACTGAGCTGGCCTTTCCTAGTTGAGCATGCAAGTGAGACTGCAGACCAGAAGTTCACACTCTTCAGTTGCAGCTTTTTGATAGGCAGAAAGCCAAGAATCCCTTGAAAACTATGCTAGAATACCTAATCCACAGATATGACCAGGAAACAAATTGGTCCTGACTTAAGACATTAATTTGTTAAGAGATGTATTATGCCACCACAGATAATTTCAAATGCTTTTGGGATAGAGGCCAGATCCAGGACTTACAAGCACAAAAACAATATCTATTAAGTCTGTGTGGGCTCCCTGAGGGACAGCGAGATGGGAAGAAAAGGGAAATCATATAGATACTGAAGAAACAGCAATTTTGAGGAATAGGTGGAGGGCCAGGAGAGTGGGATGCAGGGCAGAGCTGACTACAAGGCTAGAGAATATTAAATGCTGAAGCAAAACCCAAAAACCTGTTTCTAGCAACGAAGTGGGTTTTGCTTACTTTACTATGAACAGTTTCAAATCAATGACCTGGAGGCAGGCAGATCTCAATAGTCTGAGGAATAAAATCAAAGTGAGACAGTGAAGGATCTTCTTTGAAGCAGGCAAGCCTTTGACAGAGAAAAAGATTAAGATGATATTTGCAAAAGATGGGAACTCTTTGTAGAATGAAAAACTTGCACATTATTGTGTCAAAGGCCTTGTCCATGCAAATTTAGATTACATTTTCTGTTATTTATAATAAAGCCACTTAAAACACAAAACCATAAGAGAACATAGCCATTCATGATCTTCCTGCCCCTTTGAAGGCATAAATCCATTTGCATCTTACATAAAAAACACAGCACCGTGTTCCCATACATATAATGTGAACTGTTCTTAATGTCATATGGGTGGCATAGTTATTTTCAATATTAAGTATTGTTTCCTTTCATACTTGTTGGAAGCCTAGGTTTTTCCAACACTTTTATAACTGTAAATAGTACTAGGTTCATTGTACAACCTTTATTTAAACAAAACCAGAGATGCTTCCCATGAGAGAAACTTTCTGGATGCCATTGAAAGCCAGCTCTCTGCACTAAAAGTTTCCAAAGTGAATTAAACAAAAATGCTTGCAAAGAACTTCTAGGGCTCCTTTGTATTCATTATTTTATTACCCCAAACAGCAGGTGGGTGTTTCAAATAAACAGGGAAATTATGACTTGCCTAGACTGCCTTTAAGTGTTCTGTACCCCATGTTTTGTAGAGACTGCTCTTGGCTGCTGTTTCCCTAGCAACACCCTGAGGAGTATAAAATACAACAGAGAGACCCTCCACAAATTTTGTCTGCATAGTCATTTTATAAGAAGAAATGCTGCCTTTCATACTTCCCCTGCTGATACATGGTGAGTCATATAATCCCCTAGGAGAGCTAAGTACAAAGCACACACACACACACACACACACACACACACACACACACACACACACACATCTTCTATTCAAGTTCACAGCAGTTGGCGCACATCTGCTCTGCATCAAATCTGCCAAGTCACTCTCACATTTCTGGTAAATGTTTGTTAAAAGGAAATGACTTTTTCTGCTTTTGCAGTGGTCGGCTAGAATATCCTATATTTATTAGAAAGTTATGCATCCCTTTCTCACCAGCTCTCTTCTGACTTACACTCTCTCCCTTGGCCATCTGCCATAAGTTGGATCTGGTTTGTCTCATCCAAAACTCATGTTGATGCCCCACCTTGGGAGATGGGGTTGAGTAGGTGGATTTTAAATCATAGTGGAACACTCATTCATGAATATCTAGATGGAACTGGATCTGTTTCCAAAGAAATGGATGATTTTAAAGAAAACTACCTCTCTTTTGCTCATGCTGGTGTAATTGCTTCTGGGACAGTTTCTATCCAGAGAAGAATTAACATGTGTCTTGCCAAATTTAAGATTCACAAAATATGTAGTCTCATAACTTTTTCTTTGTCATAAATTACCAAGTCTCAGCTATTCTGTTATAGTGCCAGAAAACTGCCCATCTTTCTAATCGTTTCTAAAAATTATTTTTGCAATAAGTTTTAATCTTGTACATAATTTGTTAATCTAATTTGTAAATACTTCCTGATTTACAATGATAAAAGTATCTTCTCTCATGGTCTATAGCAGTGTAAAAGTTGCTGACAAAAAGTTAATGCAGAATATGTGGAACCACAGCCTGAAAAAATCAGCACACTGTGGGTGAGGCACAGATAGGAATTATAGAGTACAATTCCATGTAAATGTATGAGCTCAGATATTCCAGGAAAGTTACTTAGTTGGTCCTATTCATTATTTATAGAAGAGAAACTTCATGCAGAATGACATTGTATGCAAAGGACTTATCTATATCATTGGTACAAGTTAGATTTTTTGTGAATGGGAGCTGTCAATATTAGCTATAAAGACAGAACTAATTGCTTGAAAGAATAGATAACTTATCATTATATAATATAATTTAAATATAATTTATCATTTGGACGTATTCACTGTGTGAAGTTGCTGTAAGACTGTCAGAACAAGCAACAGCAGAGTTTGCGGGGAGACTTTGGTAGCAGTGAGGTTTCCTTGGCTAGCAACAGGAGATGTGATGGGTAGTCCAGGCCCAACACAGAATGACTAAGTCCAAGGCAGGGGTAGGATGAGAATGGCTCAACTTGTATTATGTGCATTATGTAGTGGAGCTTTCCTAGATGGCTTCAGCTCTAGAGATGAAAATAGCAGAAGGGCACCCCAATCTCAGAGAAAAAGGCTGAAGTCTTGGAGATCCACTAAGACTCAAGGAATGAATGAGCAACCCAGTTTCCAAATAGGTTGTGATGTCCAGTGGCATTTTTCTTTAAAGATGAGTCTTGTCACTATGGCTTCCTGCTTGTCACTGGCCAAGTCACCCTATTGATTCCTTTCTGCCAATAACAGTGAAGGTCTCTGACCTTTGAGATGGCTACTGGCTAGAGAAAAATTACCTGAACACACAGAAATTCGCTGCACTCAGGTTCATGTTTCCATGAGGATTCTGAAGGTGTGTTCAAAATCTAATAGGGAACTTTCTAGGGAAAGTTTGGCATAGCCTAAATATGTTCCTTAGTTTTTTTACTTTTAGATTGTGTGTTTGAATGCTTTGCTTGTATTAATGATTGTGCAACACATGCATGCTTGGTGACCACAAAAGCCTGAAGGTGTTGAATAGCTTGAAACTAGAGTTGCAGACAGTTTTGAACCACCATGTAGGTGCTGGGAATTGGACCTTATTATGCTGCAAGAACAATGTTCATAATCTCTGAGCCATCTTTCCAGCC
>LR752056.1:21959-75233 GCA_902729485.2 Mus minutoides
TCTTCTTCTTCTTCTTCTTCTTCTTCTTCTTCTTCTTCTTCTTCTTTCCTCTTCCTCTCTCCCCATGCTTATATGTCTGTGTTTCACCCACAAATGTGCCTCTAATCTTCTGTATGTGTTCATGTGTTTAAGGGTGTACCTGTGTGTATAGAGGCTGGAAGTCAACTTCAGTGTTATTGGTAAAGATCCATTCATCTTGTTTTTATTTTTGGAGCAAGACCTCTCATTGGGACATAAACTCACTAAGTAGGCTTGTCTGGTTAACCAGTGAGCCCTAGACCTGTGCATAGCTATCTTTGTCTCCACAGCTCTGGGCTTAGAAGTTAGTTCCACATTCTCTGGACTTTTAATTGTGCAGGCAAGGAACTCAAGTTCTCAAGCTTGTGGAGGAGGCACTTTTTTGACTGAGCTATCTCCCCAGCCCTAACCTGACTTCTTATCCTTATATCAGTCAAATATTTGATGAGATGAATCATGTCTTCATCTCCTATAGCAAGATTTTTCACCCACACATGTCCCTTTAAATTTTATCCCTTCCTGCTACTGCTACTACTACTACTACTTCCTCCTCTTCCTCTTCCTGTTCCTTCTCCTCCTCCTTCTCTGTCTCTCTCTATATGTGTCTCTCTCTGTCTCTCTGTCTCTCTCTCTGTCTCTCTGTCTCTGTCTCTGTCTCTGTCTCTGTCTCTCTCTCTCTCTCTCTCTCACACACACACACACACACACACACACACACACACACACACACACACACACAGAGTTCATTGTCATTTCTGGCCCAGGAATGACTCCCATTCTTATATATTATAGTTGTGTATTTAATAATTTTTATAGAAGTAATTATCAGTTCCTTCCTGCTGGCTAAAACCTCCTTTGGAATGAGAGCTCAGTTTATACCCTAGAATATGAAAGAACATCCTTGCTACTTTTCTTATTGCTTGTACTTTCACCTACTCCTTGTCACTGTCTGCATTTCACTACTCCTTTTAGGCTTCATGCTTAGCTTCAGTTTCTTACTCACACTAGAAGTTTCTGCTACAATTTTATTTTTTTTTATTTTAACATGTATTTTATGATTATATATACATGGTGTTTCACCTACATGTATGCCTATGCACTACAAGCATGCCTGATACCCACAGAAGCCAGACAAAGATACAGATCTCCTGAAAATGGAGTTATAGATGGCTTGTTGTGGACCAACTGTGGGCACAGAGACTTGAACCCACCTCCTTTGAAGAACGGATAATATACTTACTGCTGAGCCATTTCCAGCCATTTCTACTATACCTTTAAGCCTCCCATTCGAAAGTTCATAACAATTATTTGGTGCTGAGAAAGAGTGAAAGGAAGTTAGCAGGTTGTGGACATAACTTTTCAGTACTGCACTGTTGATTTTTCTTTAGACAATTCTCTGTGTGAAAGAATGTCCTCTCATTGTCCCATGCTCATATACCTCACCTCTAACAACTGACTGACAGCAGCATGTATGTTCCCCACTCCCAACTGTGACAACCTTCAGTGTCTGCATATTGAGAAAGTGAATTCTAAGTGTAGTGGATGAGTCTCTGAAACTGAATTTCTGAGTTAAGTCATATTTTCCTATCCTTATCTTCTCTTTGATTTAGTTATTCTAACATATATGTACATTTACACATATAAATTACCACTTACTTGTAAACCCTTCCTTAACTCTTGAAAGTTGATATTATTAGTTTTGCATTTAATAGTCAAAGGTGCTGACACCTAGACATTTTTCCTTCAAAGACTGAACAAAGCAGAACTCAAAAATATCAGAGGACCCAAAACTTAAAACCAGGATGGCCCAAGATCATAACAGATCTGTGGCACAGTGCTACTTTTGCTCCCTTTCTTTCTGTTGACTTATCCTCTTTCCCAAAGTCAATAGAAACCAAAGAACTAGGACTATGTCTGCATTCTCTTGGGAACAGTGTCAGCTTCTCCTGAAGGCTCAGCAATCAGTCTCAAGGGAAATCACAGCTTTTATTTTAGCTCTCTGTCGCTCATACCCTGTCAAATAGAATGGGGGTATAAAAATCTGATAGTAAAGCATCCATTTGTATCCTTTAGCTGAAGCTACCACAAGACGATTCAATGTGTTTGACAGTACAGGAAATACATTACAGAAAAAAATTCTCTATGATAGCTTTTAATTCACAGCCTGAGCTTCTAAGCCTTCCCTTCATTACCTCTTGGCAGACTATTTCTCCAACTTATTTCCTTACAATTGCCAGAATTTCAACCTATTTAGATTTTTTTTTTTTTTTTTGCATTAGAGGAAGGGACAGATTTGCAATTCTTCCCTCAATTTATTGAGTTTAAAGTTTCTAACTGTCTGTCTTCCATTTAACTACCTATGAAATAGAATTTCTACAAACAAGTAGTCTTTTAGGAAACAAAGTTCAAACATTTGAAAAGTGCTTGAGCTTAGCAAGCTCAGAGTTGGAGAGGGAGAGGTTAAATTAGTTCTTCAATTTACTTTTAAATGTCACTGGGCAGAAGGGATCTTGATAAATATGTTCATGAAGAAAAAGAAAAAAGAAAAAAGAAAGCCACAGACCGAAGCATATGTTGCATTTCTGTTCTAGGACTAGTATATCTTTTGCGTTTCTTGATGCTGTCACCAAGCATAAAATGTGGCTTTACTGACAAGAAGGTTGGCTGAGGTTCAATTATGGTATAGTCCAGGCAATTCCATGCAAATGTGTACTTTGCTTCAAAATTATGATTCCAAGGGGTCATCCTATTCCAGCTAATATTTCATTAGGTACAACGGCTGCTCAGGAACCACATGTAATTTTCAAGGTCATACAAACTTGAAATATACATATTGACAGATATAAATATATATTCAATTTTAGTTTACATCATCTATCTATATACTTTATCTATTATTTATTTCTGTATGTGCAGGAATTAATGTATAATGGCAAATACGTGGAAGTCAGATGATCGCTTTCAGACATCGATTCTGATCAGAGGCAGGGTCTTTCTTGTTTCTGCTGCTGGGCTGGGTACTACTCCAGCGTAACTGGCAGAGACCTTCCAGCTAATTCTTTCTGTCTCCCACCTCTCTACAGAAACACTGAGATTGCCAATGAATGTCGCCACATCAGGTTTTTATGTGCATTCCAGAGATTCAACTCAGAGTTTTAGCCTGTGTAGCAAGCAATTTACACCCTGTCCTATTTCATTTTCCCCAAGCCCTGTATGCTGGGAACCAGCCTCAGCTGAGGGCAGGATCTGGAGAAGGGTGGGTGCAAGAGTGGCAACGAGAAGGAAGGATCAGACACGGAACGTCATTCTCTTCATGAGAGAAGGGACAAATAGGAAGCACATCCCAGTACAGCTTTTCCTACTGTGACAACTCTTGTCTCTTTCAGGCTTTATTTATACACAAAATCAGTTCCTCAGAAATTTTATGCACTCAATCCACAGCTTTTCAAAATATGTATTCTTCAAAAGTCTTCCCGATTACATTAGAATATTAAAAGACAAAGCAGGCAAACAGCAATTTTATAGGAACTGAGAGTTAACATTTGATAAAATCAATTTTCTTTAAACTCAATATCTTCTTTCTTAAGATTGGTGTCATAAAGTCTTGTGGTTACAGACGTGCTAGATAGGATAACTCTATTTAAATCTGATTCTGTTTCAGCTTGACATAAGACTAATAGAACAAAAGTTATTTCCTACTACCCATTATATCATATTTAACTTTCTACAGAAGTTCAACCTTTACTCAAGTATTCCTTTCCTTCCTCTCTATTTCTTTTATATTTGACATAAGACTACCGTCCCCTTTCTTTGATTCTTAAAATATTGTTCAGCCTCTTTGCTTTAAGCAAGGCCAGTCTATCAGTGAAGTTCTGGTCTGACAGGTTTGTTCGGGAAGGCAGGCAGTACTGAGCCAAGATGCTTTCCTCTGTGTCTCTGTCTTGAACCCTTGTTTCAATATGATTCCTATCTTTATTACAGTTCTGTAAAGAACAGAAGAACACCAGAGTCCCTAAAACTGCTTACTTTTGCCTTTAAGAAGGCTTGTCATAAACTTGCATGATCAAAGTCTCTTCCTATAATACAAGTTCCTTGTTTCTAAAATTAGACTTAAGAAACCTAGCAATTCAATTACAGCTTCTCAGTTCCTAAAATTTCCCTAAGGGTTTCCTTCTTACACAACTCTTCTCAAATCCTCTTTCTCATACTTACTAACAACACTCATTAGCAATCTGAATATACATTTAAATAATACGTTTTTAGCAAAGACTCAATTTTCAGCAAAACTGTTTGTTTGGTTTTTTTTCAGGGAACTTTTGTTGATTTCATTCTCATATTCACTAGCTGTTTTTGTTATCGAGGTCTAGCCTTTGGAGAGAGGCCTCTAGTAGTAAAAAGCCTAAGTATAGCAAAGGGTGTGCAGCAAGTATCCATCAAGGGTAGTGAAGGATCAGTCTAGAATTTTCCCATAACATTCTTTGGTTTATAGAATATATCTTAGCTCTTTTCCATAGCAAATTATTTAAAAGTTCAATTTGTAGGAAGACAGCTTGAAAGGTTACTAATATTTATACAGTCCTTACTACCTGCCCAGGGCTTTCCTGGATACTTTGTATATACTGAAGAAAGTATGTCAGTCACAGAGACCTGTTTTAAGTAGGTAACTGGTTCTCTTGCTATCAAATTCTACTCAGTTCCTGAGTTAAGTGGTTAGACACCAGATAGGGTTCCATAGGCAACTGGTTATCTAGAGAAACTGAGTTACTTAAATCTATTTTAGCCCCCTTACTTGAATAAAATGGTTTTAGGTGAAAGGCCAAGATTTTAAGTAGCAAGTTTAATTTTAATTTATTTATTTGTTTATTTGATTGTTTTTTAATACAGAGTCACTATGTAACCTTGGCTAGCCTGGAACTCACTGTGAGGACCTGACCTTAGAGTCAACGGAATCTGCCTGCCTTTGCCTTAGGAGTGCTGGGATTAAAGGTGTGCTCCACCACAAGTACAATTTAAAAGACAAATGAAAACCCTTTCATGCCCTAGGATAAGACCTTAGAAGTAGAGAATTCACAGTAAGGATCATCAGACATCCTGCATCTGTGTCAGGGAAATTGCACAGTAGACAACGGGGTGGGAAGACTGAAAAGCTAGAGTACCAGGAAATAAGCTATGGAAGTCTGTCATTGAAATGCTTGCAGAAACAAGACTGATCAATGGCAATATCAATAGACATGCTAGTGAGGAAGGAGAGATACCCAACTCAAGGGCTCCCGCCTCTAGACAAAGAATGACAGACAGCTAATGACTGCTGGGAGAAGGAGAACTGACCTGTCTCAGGGATGAGACTCCAAAGCAGTTATCCAACACAAAGAGACCATGTTCACAGACAACAACCACAAAGAACTCAGCAGGTTGTATTTATATACTTATACATAAAAATATATATATGCAACAATAACCACCAAAGAGAGTGAAGTTATCAATTTGGAAGGTAGGGAGTGTAGAAAGAGTTGGAGGTAGAGAATGGAAGCGACTGGAGGGAGGAAAAGGGGAAAATGGTGTCTTCGATTTTAACTAAAAGTGTATTAATATTTAAAAAGTAAGATAAAAAGTTATATATTTCACATACATGGAAACTAATGTGCAGACAGGCTAAAGAAACTTTGCAGGATTTAACAAACATCAACAAGAACCAGCAGATTCTAGACATTATGGCTCTTGTCTGTGCCAGAGTTCAAATGTCCACTTTAATTTCCCCCTTTGTCACATGGACAGATCCTGGAGACTTTCTGACTCTTTGTTTTGGAAAGGTTTACCAAAGAGCTCACTCTAGGTTTTGGAAGGCTCAGTGTCAGCAGACTATGATATTATGGTTTATTGGTGCTACTATAAACAATCTATAGACAACAGACCTTTGCTGCATGGTTTAGACTGGAAAGATGGTACATCATTTACAAGCTGTCTTTGCTGAACTCCATTAACTGCAGTGGAGTAAGACCATTTCTGCCTTGTGCGGGAAAACTACCTCCCAGTATAGACTAATCTTCATTTTGAGCACAGAATAATTTTGCTCTTGTTCTTGGCTACTCCTCTTGTTGACTTAGAGTGTCTTCAAACTATTGTTCTCAACTCTGCCTGATTATAAGAAGTGGTGCCCAGAGCCAGCTATGTTCAGTCTATATTATACTTTTGAAAATTTATTAAAATATTTCATGAAAGTCAGAGACTATACTTTAGACTTCACAGAGACTTCCACAAAGACAAAGCATTATATAAGAATAAAATTATATTAGCAACAGTCACAAAAACTTTATGTTTTGCTGGATGCCTACAAAGTAATGGCCTTAGCTGTCTATGGGAGAATATCTGCTTCCTTATCAACACAAGACTGTCAAAGACCTTTGGCAAGCCCTAAGACGTTCAAGAAGCTCCAGCCTAAACACAGTATACCTGGGTTTGGTAAAGCAAATCGACAATCGTAGCACACAGGAGACAAAGTCAAGAGGATTATAAGTCAAGGCTAGACTTGGCCACATAGTAAGGCCCTATCTCAAAACACCAAAAACTAAACAAACAAGCAAGCAAAAACCTAACCAAAATAAATAAAAGATGAAGCCACAGTGCACATTTCTAGAGTGTTACTTTCCTTCACAGCAGAGAAAATGCTATTTTAGTCAACTACAATTTTTAAAAACAAGATGGTTGGGAGGCAGAGACAGGTAGATCACTGTGAGTTTGAGAGTAACCTGGTCTACATAGCAAGTTCCATGGCAGCCAGGTCTACAAACAGAGCCCCCATATCAAAACAAATACAATTATATAGGTTTAACATAGCAGCTCTTAAGACTCAGAATGCCAAGATACATTGAGCACACTGCTAACGTCTCTGGTGATTAGCTAACATTCTCAGTGCTCTAAGGTACTCTGGGGAATAAAAGGAGTTAACTTATCTGGGTCTCAGTCATGACTATATCACTTTTCAGCTATGAGACTCAGGATAAAAATCCCTTGCCTTTTGTATACATTCCTGTTTTTACCTGTGTAAGGAGTGTAGATGATATGACTGCTCTGGTTTTCCTGAGCCTCAGAATGCTTCTGGTTTGTCACACTGTTGTAGAGCTCCAATGTCATTGTCTAATTTGCCTGTCACATTACTTTTAATAGATATCAGCTGTCTACTGAGCAGAACCATTTCATGTCATTGTGAAATATCCACTGAAGTCCCAAAGAGCTCGAATCTCCGCAGTTAATATTTCACTCATTACGCAACTGTTACTCATATTTCCACATGCAAAAGACACACAAGAAATAGTTTCAACACACAGACATTGTAAAGACTCCTCCTTATTTCCTGTCTGAATTCTAGGGTTCACTAGGTATTGTCAGAAGATCCTCTTTGACAAGGTTAAATGTTCTTGTTTTATTTAGTGATTTAGGTGTGTGCTCATGTGTGTATGGAAGCCCAAGCATGTACAGAAGCCAGAGATCAGAGGTCAACCATGGCTATCGCTTCTTAGGAACAATATATCACTTGATTTTGACACAGGTCACTCATTGACAGGATACTTGTCCACAGTAGGCTCCAGGGCTCCACCTGTCTCTGTCTCTCTAGCGCTAGAATTACAAGTGTGTCAGCTTATCTGTCTTGTTTTTCTGACACAGATCCTGAAGGCTGGCCTCAGGTCCTCATACTTACACAGCAAGCAACTTTGCAGGTGATGAATCTTCACTTCTGCCTCGACTGTTTTATATATGAAATATTTTCTTTGTTTTTATTTTTTTTTCTCCATAAAGAAGTACTTCCATAGAGCATAAATCATTCCTTCTAAGGGAATAAGTCAGTGACAAAAATTCTCGTAAACACACATTTATTTAAAACTCTTTGTAAAAAATTTAACTATTTTTTTGCCATGTTTTCATGTGATTTACATAATTTTAAAATGAGTTTGTACTTTTACACATATTTTTTTAGAACTGAAACATCTGGTTGCATTGTAGATGACCTGCAAAAAATATTTGACAACTGAACCAACCACTGCTCATAAAAGTATTACTTAACCAAGTACTTTAAAAAGAAAAGTAGTTCAGTAGTTGATGGGGAGGATATTAAAAGAAAAAAAAAAATCAAGGATGGTTTTAAATTTAAAGACAAAATTCTTTAAAGATACTTAGTGGTAAGTTTCTGATATTGCTTTGTAAAAGTCTTCAGCATGTGACTAAATCACTCCGTGAATGATAAAGACTGGTATAGGACACTGGGAGCTATTTCCTACAATTTAGGAATCGGTATGGCCGCCACGGCTATACTCTCAACTGCACATTCATCAGTTCCTCTGCGGATACGGAAGTAGCCACTCTCACCCCAGTTAGGGCCCCAGCTGTTCTTTATAATCCAATAGTCTAGCCCAGTAACTGTATCTCTTCCATAGCCCACAAGCAAAACAGCGTGGTTTGTCAGCTCAAAGGGGTTGAAAGGGTCACTCAGCCCAGTGTGGTGATAGATTCCACTGTGGTAGTGCAGGAAGTCATCGTGGACTTCAAAGGCAACTGCCATGGGTCCATGTTTGACAAGCTCAAGCTTCATCAGGGCTTCATTGCAGCCACCATAGAAACCACCCACATAGTAATAGTCAGAAGAATAGTAACGGAGGCAATTCTCTCTTGGTTTGCACGGAGAATCTTTGGCTGTGTAGGGAAAGCAGCTTTCTTCCACCACCCCAAAATCTTGGGCATACTTCCCTGCAATGAGGTATGGGAATCCACCATCACAACCTAAGAATGAAAACACACATCATTATTACACTTCTGTTGGAAGAAGGCAGGCACAACTTCTAAGTCCTGCTTTTTCTTTTCTGTTCCCTGGAAGTTGAACATGTTATTCTTCCTTCCTTAGAAATTCATCTAATAATCGCTGGCCCTATTTCCTTAACAGGAATTTACTTGATACTTAATAATGGATATAGCTTCTCTAGCTCTGTGATTGAGTGATGAAGGCTCTGAGACCAAAATAGGTTCAAATCCAAAAGTGTGTGCACCACTTAAGATCTCTGTACCAGTACTTACTTATATGTTAACTGTAGATGGTGACAGCACCATCCTGGAGGTTTAGAATAGTTACTTCACATAAAAACAATCATTTTAGTGAATACTGTTACTGCCAAATAACACACACACACACACACACACACACACACACACACACACAAACACACAGACAAACACACTTCCCAACTCCTCAAGCAAATCTTCCTTGAGACCCTCCTACCAATAGACACCTCCTTTCTCCCTTTTCACTTTGCACCTATGACACATACCACACCAGCCATAACCTCTTATCATTATAATTATTTAACTTCTGTTTCTGTTGCCCAATTGTACACTCCAGGAGCATAAGGAGAGTTTTGATATCTTACATCCTCCAAAGGCCTACACGTGACAATACAGTATGTAATATTTCCGAAAGAATGAAAAATCTCACTCTGACATTCATTCACCAGCAATTTCATTGGAGATCTGGAAACATCCCAGGGGCTACATCTAGACTGGCATCAGAAAACTTTAAAATGGTAGTATTTTAAATAATATTTCCTCTAAATCCTATTTGAGCCTTCAGTATAGCCTGTTCTGAAGTATACAAAGGCTAAGTACAAAGTGTCAAATTCTCTTAAAAGAATAAATATTACTGTAATTTAAGTAAGAACTGGGTTGTGAAAAGAGATGTTTGGAACCTAAAGCTATAATGCTTTAAAGCTGTATCATTTTACTAAGGTAAATTTGCTTATACTTATTTCCTGCTTTTGAATAAGGTCTATGTCTGTTTTGTTTGTACAGTTTTGTGCACTCTTAGTTGACACTGTAAGAGATGCAGTATTCCCATGATGTGCTGACATCTTGCTGTGGGATGCAGTAGATTTCCTGAGAAACTGTCCACTGACAATGGATGGGGACAGACTCGCACTCATCCATTGTAGTCTGTAGTTTTCTGACTACAGACACAGCTCTTCTCTGCTATGCTACACCTTTACTTCTGCCAGTGATAGTTGCTGATATACAACCAAATAAATGGCTCATAATACAGCTCTGAAATAAAATACTTACCTTGGGCATACTGGCTGCAAGATACAACCTCTTGAGGACTCAGGATTGGTGTCTGAGAATTGTTGGTTAATATACGAATTCTTGCTTCTAGCATACCCATAGAGGCAAATGAGTAGCAGCTTCCACAAGATTCTGTAAATAAAGAAAAAATATGCAATTTATTAACTTATAATCTCACAAGCAGATGAAAATCTGAGTGAGACACCTTAATAAAGGATTTATAATAAATATTCTTCATAAAACTCAGCACAGTATAGAAGACTTACTTTATAAGCACTGACACTGAGGTCCTCCTTGAGAAGGAATAATGGATTTATGTCTGTGATAGTTTCAGCTATCAAGGTAAGAGAAATGTGGTGGGACCCTTGTGAGCTAAACTTAAAAAAAGAAAAAAAGTAATCTCTAATACAGTAGACTGCTTGAGCTCACCCAAAAGTCATGTTGAAATTCCAAGCTCTAGTGCTAAGAGGTGAGTGTCCTATAAAAGATACTCCAGGACCTATTGGCAAGGGCCAAAGGAATTCATTGAAAGCATATTCTTGGAAGTCAGGTGCTATTACAAGAAAAAAAAGGAAATGCCATATTATGAAATAATGTATATGAACAATGTTATTCTAAGTTTCTTCAGATTGCATGGGTAAAAAAAAATAAACATATATAATAAAGCATTGTAAAGCTGGCCTTCCCTTTGCTATAATTTTTAAACAAACGAATATAGTTTTATCCTTCTACTGTCTCCCAACCTCTCCGATCTCTGCCACTGATATAAAGATCACATGACGATGGCCTATACCACCTCTAAACTAAAGCCAGTTCTACACGTGATGCCTATCATTCAATTTATTATATTAGTTTTACAATGCTATTAAAGTGCTAAGCATTTCATTGTGAATGTAAAGATTTATGAAGTCAATTTAACTAATGTCTCAAATAGATGTATCTTTAATAAACCTGATTATCAATAATTTGGTAGCCACCTTATTTTTTTTTAAAGTACTATGGAAATGTTTATGCTTTTACATGTTAGCAGGGGGTACTGTTTTCCCTTTTCCAGGTAATGATTTATGAAATGCCTGGAAACAAAGAAAAGCCAGGATGCTGTTCACAGTCTACTGCTGTAAACCCTATTTGAAATACTTGGATTGTTTTTCCTCACACTAAGCTGGGCAATTCCTCAATTGCTCTCTGTCTTGCCATGGGACACAGTGAAGGAGCCCAGTGCATGTTTGTGGAAAGAATGAGTCAAGCCATGACGAATAAGCACATATTTACAACCCAGAAATGACGAAAACTCCAGGAAACTGTCTGCCAACTCCTTGTTTCTGAGCTCTAGAGGAAGCAGAACTTTGGATGCTGATGCGAAGCTCCTTTTACAAATCTCAGTGCCACAAGACCTTGAACCCGATCTGCCAAGAACCTTTCTTATTAACTACTGTCGCGTCTGATCTTTTTCCAAATTCTCCTTTCTAAAACTCTCATATTTGTTCTTGTTATACACTATTGTAGTTGATGAATGATCATCTAAATTTTAAAGATGAGAAGATAAACACCTGTAATGCTGACTTAGAAGTCATTACTTTACAATCTAGTCACTTGATATCTGAGTTCTAGAAACTGAGGCAATGAGCTGTCTGTCAGCTGATAGCAGATGTTAGTATCCTATTGTTTCTCTTAGTGCTGGGTTCATGGCCTTTAAGTTTAAAATAAATTCTGTAAGGGGAGAGATTGTCTATTCTCCTTAGCCACAGAGCTAAAAAAACAAACAAAAATAAAAACAAAAACGCACGTGTTTTCTTTTCATGTTTGGCTTTTGTTTTTTTAAAGTCTATTTTAGCTCTTCCATCCTTGAAACATAGGCAATACACAGAAGATGAGTAACTTTGACTTGTTGTTTGTAAAGCATTTAGAGAATACTTCCTCTGGACTCTTCTTTAAAATAAGATAAGGTCAAAGAATAGATGTGTGACCAATTAACCAAAGATACTATTGCTCACAAGAAACACCTAAACCCTATAAACAATCCAGCTTCCTCAGCTGCAGAGAAAAAAAAAAAAAAAAACACCCTGTAAGTATTAATCATTAAACCCACTTATCAGACCATCAGCAACAATGGGAGGGACAGGTCATAAGTACAACCTATGGCTCAGAAAGTGCTTTGTTTTGAAATCACAGGAATGGAAAAATTTGCTTTAGCTCTGTGACTTTCTGGGAAGACTGTCAACTATTAAGATAATCAATGACTGCCTCCTTTCAAAAAGATAACCTGGCTTAGATTACCAAAACCCCACAGTGTTTAAGATGACTATAATACAATAAGTGAGAAAGAGCCTCACTTACAGAAATCTCAGCATATGATCCCACCTACAAAGAGGTAGAACATGGTTTCCACGTGGTACACATTCCCCAGTAATAGGGATCTCAGTGCAGCAGCAGAGGAGAGCCACAGTCCTTGCCTCTCTTCTTTGCCCCTCATTAGCCATGCGAGGCAGGGCAAATCACTTAGCCTGTGGCATTTCTCTTCATTCTTGTGCAAGTGCAGATTAGGTAGTGTGAACAACCTAAGGGCCTTGTCTAATGAGCAACATTTATAACCAAGACTTAAATAGAATGGACTCTAAATATCAGGAAAATTTGCCAACATACCTAATATAACCCCAGAGAGCCACTCTCTTTCTCCCAGAAATAACAAGACCCGGAAGAAAAGAAAGTAAATCCATCTCCCTTAACTTTCTATCTTCTCTCCCCACTTATACCTCAACGTAAATCTAGCTAGAAGGCATTTTTACAGCTGTTTTAAAGTGGAAACATAAAACTCCATTTGTCTTTCCAGTATTTCCTTTTACTTTAAGCTTAATCTGTTCACAGAATAAAGGAAAGCTGTGAATTCCCTTAACGGTGCCTAATTTGGAATTTTGTGTTTCCAAGTACTTCAATTCATAAGAAGGGAAAACAAGTAAGTATCTTTCCCATTCTGAAGTATAAGAAAAGTATCAAGAAGTGAGAAGAGGAATGTCTAATTACATGATTTCTTCAGGCACCTGACATGACCATGCAGGTGACAGCTCAGTTGAAAAGCAATCAGTTCACAGATGACTTGTGTTTTGAAATTTCCTTTGTTCTGTAGAAATTATATTTAGAACACACAAAGAATGGAGAGATTTGGGGACTATCAAAGCTTTTATCAATTGTCCAGGAAAGCAACATCAAAAAATTTCCTTCAAAATGTCTCATTCCCTTCCACTGGATTACTCTCATAGCACGTGTTATTCTTCCACGTAGAGATAAACCCTAGCCTTCCCCACTAAACTTCACACTCCCATTACTGAGGTATTACGTGGTGCTTTGATGTTTTGCTTGTATATCCTTCTAAACACTAAGTCTTGGGAAGGTACTATTCTTTAAACACGCTGCTATTAAAAAGCTTCTTCGAAGCTGGAGAGAGGGCTCAGTGGGTAAAGTGCGTGATATGGAAACACAAGGACCAGAGATCAGATCCCCAGGACGTGCATGAAAGCTCCTGTCGCAAAACTTTGTAAGCTCAAAACTGTGTTGATGGAATCAGGTTGGGGGTTTGCTGGGTGTCACTGACTATGCAGAATAGCAGGATAAGTGAGAGATAGTGTTTCAAAGGATAAGGAAGAGTGTGATGAGGAAGACACCTCATCAGCCTCTGATCTCCACACACACACACACACACACACAAGTGAATGCAACTGCACATACATTACAATACACAAAAGCTTCCTACCATATACTACCATAAGTGATGAGAGATGCAGCATCAACGTAATAACTGCTCACATTATTTGCCAGTTGTGCTATGCCTGGCTGTCAATAATGAAAACAGAGGACATTCCTTACTTCCCTAATCTTCTTGAGTAGGTCTTGACAGAGATTTTCTCTTTTATTGTTTCAGTTTGTTTCTGAACAGGGTTTCTATTGTCCTGGTATAATACCGTGGCCCAAGCAATTTGTGGAAGAAAGGGTTTATTTCATCTTACACTTCCAGGTAATGGCCTGTTTTGAAGGGAAATCAGAGCAGGACCTCAATGCAGAAACTAATGTAGAAACCATTAAAGAGGTCTACTTATTGGCTTTTATTCTTCATGGCTTTTCTTATAGTGCCCAGGTCCAACAAGCTCTGGGCTGGTACCTCCCACAGTGATATGGACCCTTCCACATTAATCATCAAAGAAAAAAAAAATGCCTTAAAGGCATACTCATAAGCTGGTAGAGGCATTTTCTCAACAAGTTTCCTCTTCTCAAAAGACTCTAGTTTGCGTCAAGTTGACAAAAAAACTAGCTGGTATCGGATCTATTTGACAATTCAGTAAGTTTTAATCCTCTGCAGCCTGGGTGAGTGGTTAGAACATTTACAATTCTAAGAAACTGATTGAGAACCCAGGTTCTCTTGGGCTATCTTTAGTGGTCTCACCAATTATTTGCATACCACAACTGTATCTGAACTGATATCCTTTTGATTGTAAGTTAACTATTTTGGAATGTATTAATTAACTATGTTAATAGTAAACCACTAGCTTCCATCTACCCCCAAATCCACGAATATCATTGGCTAGTATCTGAGACTTGCAGTCTTTCCTGTAACCCACGTACTTAATGCTCCCACCAACATAAGTAGCAAAACGAACTCATTTCTAATTTTTTCTTGTTCTGTGACTACAAACCATATGTCTAAGATGTAATAATAGACCCCTACCATAGAATGTGTCATTCAGAGAAACCTGAATTCATGTTCCCAGGCCATGGACACATACTTAGTTCCCAATGACCTATTCTCCTTTTATTTTTGAGGGCAGGACCTTTGTATGTGTCAACTATTTGGTTTATCAATTACTTGCCCTTTACTTTCACTTCCCTCTCTAGAAAATGGCAAAGGTAACGATTTCAGGACTTATATCTCCTCTAGAGGAAGTGAGTCCCTGAACCAAAGGGAGAACACCATTGGCATCAAATGAAGGACAGGAGTGTTTGTTTGTTTGTTTGTTTGTTTGTTTTTATTGTGTGAAGCCAGACAAGAGCAAAGCTTTGTACACGCAAAACCCCTTCAATGAGGATTGAACTGGAAGTATATGGGCTTAATGATAAAAAGTGGAAGAAATTTAATACAAATATACATGTAGAAAAGAGGAAGAATCTACCTCTCAAAATCATACATTTCTAATAATAATCTTTATTTGATAAGAACCACAGATAATTTATTTGATAAGCTGAAAAATGTTAGGAAACTTGACTATTTTCTCAAATTTATGAGGGTGTATGCAAAATTATTAACTGTCCTTTACCTAACATGCAATATCTACAAATTTTTTACACCTACATTAACATCTACATTTTGTTATTGTTGATGTTTTATATTTCATAGTAACTAGCAAGACAAATCAATTTTCAAAATTAATGTGTGCATGTTTTTACCAGTCAAGTGTATTTAATTAAAAAAAAAAACCTTCACTCTAATATGTTAACAAACTTTGAAACTTATTTGAATATCACAAAAATTTTCAAAAAGTTTCAGATTTGGAGCATTTCAGATCAGGTACATAAGCTGCTCTGATGAGTCTCCATACAATTTTTGAGTAAAACTAAGGGAAGTAAGATCATCCATTCTCAAGTGCAGTTAAAGGAAGTTTTGTAATTTCAAACTTAAATCAACCCCTGACTGGGGAAACTAAATTAACTGATTTCATCAGAAGCTATACTCTGATATAAAGTTAATTAAAAGATACAGCTTAAGAAATCTGAGCTTGTGTAGTAACTACAGATCACATAATGGCAGAAATAGAGGGTAAGAAGCATAAGGGATCCAACAAACCAGGTCAACTTCTTTTGGAAAGTAGACCAGCTTTAATTGCTTACAATTATTTCTTTCCATAAAAGTGTCTCCTAGCACTCAGGTAAATGAGTCCTACTGACCATTCTCTTGAAATCGTTGAGAAATGTTGAGCTCAGCTAAATAGGCTATGTTTAACAAATTTGGTTCTTACCTCAAAAGAATGGAGGAAGAATTCAAGGACCACATTTTTTTTTTTTTTGTAATGCAGGACCATATTACATAGTGAAGGCTATCTACCAATGCTGGCTTCAGCCTATACGACGTGTGCTACCACACTTGGTTGGCCTCCATCTCTTTGCTAAAGTAGAAAGACCATGGCCATTCCTTTCCTGTATCCCTACATCCACCCTAGAGCCCAATACATGAGTATTCAATTAACAACAGCTTGTGGTAACTTAATGAAATCTTGGACTTTTGTATTACCTTGGTTTCGAACAGGGCTAACATAATTGATGCCATGGACGTTTCTCCAATCCCAAGATTCTGGCAAATTTAAAATTTGTTGCTGTATTTCATCAGTCATCGGGGCAGGTTTGGGCCTAGAATGGAAATGTATGTTTAATACCAATATAAAGTCTTTCCTTAAAAGATGGTCTCCTCAGCCCACAGCAGGGCATGGTGGCACACGCCTTTAATCCCAGCACTCGGGAGGCAGAGGCAGGCGGATTTCTGAGTTCAAGGCCAGCCTGGTCTACAGAGTGAGTTCCAGGACAGCCAGGGCTACACAGAAAAACCCTGTCTTGAAAAACCAAAAATAAATAAATAAATAAATTAATTAATTAAAAATAAAATGGTCTCTAAGGGAACCAAAGAACACTTGTCCCTTGAGTGCTTGAGTGGTACGATAGTGGCTATTGCACAATGTTTCAGTTGCATAATGCTCTTGCATAAATAGCTTTTAGTCATTGTAGATTTTCAGGACATAGTCACTTTCCATGTACAGTGAAAGTTACTTTTAGTATGCTTCTGTTACTTGTCAGATATTAATCAAGAAACAAGATACACATTAAGGATACTTATTAGGGACTCTACAGAAAACATGGGACTAACTAGTGTTTGACTCAAGAGGTAGTGATGGTTTCACAATATATAATTTTCTGCAAAAAACTTTGGATGTCACAAACTACAGTTTATGCTTATGAAAATAGGTATGCTTAGATATATTTCAAAGAGTTTTGACAAAAATTCAATGTAATAATAACAACAACAATAATAATAACAACTCAAAAATGAAGATGTATCTGTAAATGGCATCTATGATAATATCACCATTATTATACATGTCACTAAAAGTACTAAATAAGATACTGGCAATCTGACATACTTTTCTGTCACCAACTAGGCATTGAAGTGATAACTTCCATCTTCCTTCTATCCTATACAGCAGAATGTTTAGCTACAACACACACATATACACTAAAGAAAATGAAAGTGTGGAAACCAGGTTATAGGAGCACAAACAAAAGGAGGAAGGAGTTTAGGAGTACTATTGTGAGAATTAGAAACACTTTTCAGATATTAGCTATTATCTGGCCTTAATGTCTTGGGCCTCAGTATTTTAGAAATCCAGTGAAATGTCTGCATCAGAGGGCTGCTGAGAAGTGATGTTCGCTCATGATTTTTGCAGTTTCCTGGTTGCCAGCAGTTCTTAAGGCCCAGCTTAAGGATATTTGAGACTTTATACTACACAACCAGATATTTATAGCAGAATCAGTAAGCTACAAAAATTCTACTGGAAATCAAGCAAATCCAAATTTGCTTTAATATTTCCTTCTCCATGTGACTTCCATCTTATCTTAAACCCTCTATGGAGCACTAGTGGTAATAATAGCTTTTTATAAAGCAGAGATTGCTGTGTGAATAGAGATGTATCTCAGCTAGTTTAAAGAGCTACATTATTATGTGGCTTATTTCAATCATAAAACAGTTTACAACATTCTATAGCTAGCCAGAAATTAACCTTTGAATGCTATGAAAATTGGAGAATATTTTAATATGTTAGAGAAAATAATCATCGTAAATAATTTATCAACACCTATTGATCTCTAGTTCCCTTTGGTTTCTCCTCAAGAAAGGTTTGGCATCACAGGAATAGTACTGGATGCTTAACAAATGTTAAGGACCCACAAATCTACTCCTAGATCCAGCCACAGTTCTAGAAAGATAATTCAGAATACTCAAATTCTTACTCAGAGAAATAGAAATAGTATATATAATTTCCCAAAGCAGGAAAATGCCATGAGGTTATAAACAAAAGATGGCGAATTCTTCCAAAGCTGTGGCTAAGGAGGAGATAAAGAGAGATGAATGAGATATAAGGAATTATTTTTCCCTGAACCTTAAAACACTCAGATTTTCAGATCCCCCCCCCAGTGGCAAATTTAACAGTTACTTATATTAGCAAGCTGAGAGATATCTAAAGGAGCAGGAGTGGTAACATAAAATGGGAGTAAAATGAAAATAAAGTTTTAAAAAATGTTTATCATAGTTTTTAAAAACTAGTCAAGTAGAAAACACAGCTATGGACTGATTTTTATATTACCTGGAATAGCAAGGATAAGTCTAGTCATTAGATTGTTTTCAGTAACAGCTATAGCTGGGTGAACTCGAAACATTTCAAAGAATGGTTAAAAGTGACGTTAAAGAGAAAAGACAAAACATAGAAACAAAAAGAGGACGGATACAATGTGAACCAAGGGCATAGGAAAGACCCCAAAATATGACATGGACAGTATGCACAAATATGAAGGAAGATGAAAGAAAAAGACAACAGCAACAACACCCATTAAATTGGGATGACTGATAAACAGTTGGGACATCCAGGTTGGGCCAGTTTTGAGGGAGGGTGACCTTACAGTACTGAAGTTGTTAATTGTGACAAGGAGAGGCCTTGTGTTACCTTGGGATCCTTTGGCTGTGGCCACTTCTCTTTATCAGATCTAGCAGGCTCAGTTTCTCATATTCTTTATATGTAGTTGCAGTCCAAGACTTCTGAACAGTATTGATGGCTTTCACAAAGTTGTGGTTGTGAGTGTAGAGCCTTTCAGAATATCTGCCAACAGCAAAGGGACATCGTTTCAGAGGAAGTCTTTTCAGGTAAAGCTGGTCTTCAATAAAACTGATACCCACACTTTGTGTCAAAGTTGGGAGTAGTGTAGTCACTCAACACAGTTTGCAACAGAGGAAAGCTGAAAACTGTTATAGTCTTTACATGTAATTTCTTCTTAAAGCCATGTTTATTTTTGTAGTTGGCATGAGAGTATTATATTTTCTGCATGCCCATTTTATTTATTTAATTTTATATTTTTGATACAGGATCTGGTCTCAAAATCATTATGTATCCAGAGAGGGCTTTGTACTTCTGCTACCAAGTCTCTCCTTCCTAACAGATAGGATTATAGGCAACAACCGCCACATGGTTTATGCAGCATTAAGTACAGAATTCAGGACCCCATGTATGCTAGGCTACCTGTCAAGCTATGATCTTGACCTCTATGTGGCCCTTTCAAAGTGCACTTTTATAATCTGTTATACGAACAAAGCGAGTATATGCATACATGTTCTATAAATAAGTAATTCCTAAGTACTACTGCATATAGGGATTTTTATGACCTTATTATTAAAAACTGGTATTAACAGAAATATGTGAGAACTCAACTCAGATCACTGAAATCAGACTCTGAAATAAGTTCTTCATGTGATTCATAAAAACATTAGCATGCTAATTTTTGTCTATTTTGTGTGAAATGTTTGGCCATAGGTGTAGAAATAACACAGAAAGCACATGCTTGCAAAAAAACTGTTAATTATTCACTGAATTCCAACACTTGTCAAACCTGCATGTCAATGCACAGCAATTATATAAGCAGTGCTTGAAAAGGTTCAGTCAGGTTCACTAGTTCAAAGCACACCAGATAAAAATGCAACATGAACTGCATATAAGAACCATACCACCTAAATCTACATAAAGACTGAACTCAAAAAGGGGTGGATCAATTTCCATTATGGTTAGCACTTTGAGAAACAAGTCAACTTTCCAGTCACATATACATGAGCTCTCTGCCACAGGCATTCCTTGCTAGGGTCACTTAGTTTTAATGTTTAGTTCATGTGCACTTTTAGTGGCTTTGCCAACTAAACAAAATGGAAAAGAAAATAATACTTATTGATCTCCCTCTTGCAAAACTAATAATGTCTGAGACTTCTTATTTGGTTGGATCCTTAAAGCAGACACCTGAATAAAAATAGTAACTGCACATTATAGGCTATTGGAAAGGGAAGGGAGAAATATCATAATTATATTATAATCTCAAAAAGAAAATATTAAAAAGCCATACTTACAATTCTTACCTCCAATATCTCACCCAGAGATATATTTACAAACAGGTCTTTAAAGAGCTAATAAAGGCCAGAGGAGGTCATTACTGTGGGCTCTGGTCTAACTTTACTAGGGTCCTGAGATGAATAGGTTAGATTCTACAGGGAAGTGCAAGTGAGGACACGGTGAGGAGGAGGAGGAGCCAGCATCAAGCCAGGAAGAAACCAAGTTCTAGCCTTCAAAACCCAGAGTGAAAACTGCCCTTTAGGTCTCCCAGTCTCTCCCTTCTCTGGGTCAGCCCAAGCAAATAAAAAACTGCAGAAATACCAAGGACTTTCAATGCTTTTTATGCTTGAAGTTTGGTGAGTTTGTAACTGGATACTAGTTGTAGCATTATCATATGCATGTATTATGAGTCATCACTATACCACAACCAATGAAATAATTTCTTCTTTACAAGTTATTTGCTGTTTTGTGGTTCCTTTGATCATGTTCCTGTTTATAAGTTTTCCCTCATTCTTTGGTTTTGAAATGAGGCTAAATGTTAATTTTTGGTCAATTCAGTCAGTCCACATAATCTCCAGTACAGTTTTATATAACACAGCTACGTTCAATTTACATAACACAGCAAAATTACAATTTCTAAAAGTAAACATACACTCATACGAAGCCTAACAGTAAGCAAAGCTAAATGGACACAACCCTTGCCACAACTCACTTTTCCTGGAGACCTCCCAGGTGTGCTGCATTCTTATTAACCTTCTCAATGTGACTTCCCACCTTCTTGCCAACAAAGCAAGCCCAGTTCTGGCCCAGCACATCATGGACCCACCCAGTCATGGTCTCATGGCAGTAACTGATGGTTGTGTGGCCTCTGACTTCATACTGCAACCGAGAAAAAAGAAAAAGGAAAAAGAAAAAAAACAATTACAGCTGTGCTCAGCTCTCAAGTCTGTTTCCTCGGCTCCTATTTACCCTAAAGATGCATTGTGGCCCCCTGCCAACCAAAATAAAAACTTTGTTTAGCTGAAGATGTTTTGATAATTATTCTGGAGATCAGAGAAACCAGTTTTTCAAAGATTAGCATTGTCATCCACCAAACAAAATGTCCTTCTAGGAATGAAAGAATGGCCATGGGGAAAAGCTCACAGTTTTAAAGCAATTACCACACCTAAAGCATATTGCATTTAATTCTCCATCAGTATATGAAGAAATAGCCATCCTATACTTCTGATTTTTCACCTTCAGGGTATCCTCCTGAAGCTCACAGGGTTGTCAAGTGGCAGAAACAGAATTTTCCTCCTCTGCATTTTTGTCAGAAGAGGCTCCCATCAGTAGATTATAAACAGACAAATATTTCTGTATAGCTAAAGAAAATCCTTTTTTGCTACTAATCTCCTGGTGCATTAGCAGATGCCTATTATGAGGAAACTTAATTATTGGCTACATTTTATTTCAGTAATATGACTCTTTGCATGTTTCTGTGTTAACCCTGAATAGACCCAGATTTGAATTCACACACATTGGCTCTAGAGCCCAATGACTTTCATCCATTGATATCTCATTGAGGAGGTGCACATGACCAGAATGAGCAGGAGGGAGGGGGGCAGAAGAAAGAAAGGCATTGGCACAAGTTAAATTTGAAGACACCATAGTTATTTGTAAAACAAGGACATCAGGAATAAAAGAAATTACACACAGAAGTATAACTCTGGGACTCCATGATCCAGTGCAAGTTGATAAGCTTGTCCCCAGTGGCCAAACACAAATACTTTAGACTTTGCAGTGTCAGCACTTATTTTGTCTGTTGGGTTCTTTGGCACAATTAGGCAGGTTAAGTGCAATAAATGCATTTTTGACCCAATTATTTCCATCTCACAACGTACGTATCAAGATCTGAGCCAAGTTGAGATAAAGACATAGTAAACAGTATGGAAACTCCATCATCCGTAGACTAAATGTTGGTGATTTTATCCAATCTGCTAAAACAATCCAGGTAGGCCTTGGAGAACCATTGACTCTTCCAGGTCTGCTGACTGGAAAGCAGCCTTAATATTTTAAGAAAGCTGAAAATTTCCTTACAGCAGAATGTCTTTCTGTCTCTCCATATCTATCTGTAGCGATGTCAGTAAATATTTACAGCAGTAAATAGAAAAAGAAAAGGTAAAAAAGAAAAGGTAAAAAAGAAAAGGTAAAAAAGAAAAGTTTCAAGTATGGAAATTGAGAATAATTTTATTAACTCATAATGTTTCACATAATTAATTGAGTTCTCTAAGAAAGGGTGAGGCAATCAAGTTTAGAAAAATTGGGAAATGTGCCTCACAGCGCACAACACTTTTTTTGAGCCCTGGGAAGCATAGACATCTATTAATATTACGATATTGTATCCAACTGCTTTTGATTCACAAAGGCAGAAACTCCCTTATTTTATTGACGCCATATAGAACACTTATCGATACGAGGGGCTCAAGATAAGACAGAAATAATATATTCTCAGAGGGCAGAAATAAAAGATCTAGGAGGTTTGTTAATACCAAGCACTCCTAGAACTGAACACTAGCCTCTATACCATGCAGTGTTTCTTCATATACAGCTCCTTCAGAAATAGCTGGAGTAGAGAATTACACAGAGGAGAGAAGTTCAGAAACTACAGAGCAAAGGCTAACTTCCTAATGATGCTTCTATCTGTATTATCTCGACCTCACAATAACCTCTAGCGATAAGGAGAATTGTTCTCTAATGTAGCAATGATGTCCCTACAAAGAGTGAGAAAGGGCAGAGTTTCACAGCTGACACTTGTTGGTTGTTGTTTTTTTTTAATATGTGTGTGTGTGTGTGTGCATGCACTCCTGCATGCACATGTATGTGTATCTTCTGAAATGCCCATTCTCCTCTCCAATCCTGTTTATGATGTAAATTCAGATTCACCTAGAAGTCTGAAATACCCACATAGAACTTCCAACCTGTACAATCTTATATCTGTGCTTCTATATACAATTAGCAAAGTCTGATAAATAATTGTTATTGCAGACACATTAATTTATGTACCTTGGAGTATTTAAAAAATCTACAAGTTGGTTATTGTGCCCCACATCCTTTAAGTATAATAAAACCAGCATTTGCAATAACTTCTGATGCATTAAACTCATGGAAAATCATTTCTCCTTTAAAACTATATTTTATATTAATCTGTAGCTAGAGAAATCTGAGTTTTCTTTTGTTAACCTCAAGTCACCCCATGAGAAGCAGAACAGGGTGATATAGATAGAGCAAACATGTAAAATGAGGTCCAAAGAGGTGAAAGTATGGCATTGATTAGGTTAGGTCAAAGGTCAAGAGCTAGAAACCTTAAGCTGAATGACCTCCTCAGGGTGAATTCATTACTTCCTTTATTGGAAAGTTTTCAGGGACTCTTCCAGTTATAGTGAACTCACACATTTTTGTGAGGACTAAAAGACAGAAATCCTGGCCACATTATCCAGCAATAAATGTAGTCAATTTTTTTCTCCCAAAGAATTTTTTTCATTCATATAAACACTGGTCTCTGAAGACTGGCTTGCACAGATGAGACACTTTAAGTTTCCATTTACTTTTGCCAATTCCTACTGCAAAAAAAAAAAAAAAAAAAAAGTACAGACAGCTACAATTGGAAGACCCCACAACATGTAGCTCTTAATTCAGAGAACTACTGTCTCAGGCACTCTTCTGCTTCTTCAAAGTTCCCATTAAATCGTCACGTATTTTCCAATGTCCTTAACCTCATTCCCACCACCACCATCACTACCATGGTTTCATCAACTCTCCTATATCTGCCTAGTAATATTGACCATCTTACAACTTAAGCTATTTATCCTATAACTTTTTACTAGTTTTTGATACTGTAGCATGTAGTTTTATGCTCTATCCACCTTTACCACAAGAGGCAACCATGCTACCAGCCGCCACCCAGCTTCCCTTGGATCCCTGGGAAAGCACACCCTTAATAATATTTTTTAAGCAAAAAACTCCTCCTTTCCTTCCTTGCATCTGCCTTTTTCTCGTGGGCCCCAGAAGTCCAACCTGTACCTTCTACTTGAAATTGGCTTCCTGGCTTTCTTTACTGATAAATCAAGAACCAATCTAGGAATTAGGATCAAGAACCTGTTCAAGGAGAACAGGACCTTAGCATCAGACCTGCCCCCTACATGATACTTTAAAGATTTATTTTTTAAATTAATGTCCTTCCATTGCTTCTCTGTTTACACTGTACAGCAAACATGTGAATGCTTATTTCATCTAGTACACTAGTCAGGAGACACCAACAGTTTCGCTTTTTAAATTCAAGTTCTGTTCCTTATCACTCATGAAGCTTTGAATAAACTACAGCTAGAGAGCCTGTGTTTTTAACTGAAATGGGCAAGATATTTATGACTGATCATACTTTCCTTGATTGATAATAGTGAAGTTTAAAGAGTTTTAAAAGTTTAAAAATGCACCCCAAGAGTAACAACATAACCATGTACAAACATTTGTAAAGGCAAGAGAAAAGTAGCAAAGACATCATCTGTTGTCCTGAAGGCATTTATGTAACAAGGTTGTTTAATACTTTTTCTATGCTTTCAGACAACTGACTCTTGGTTTCATATTATTAATCGAGCTGTTTCTTTATTTCAAAGAATGGTAGCGTTGCATACCCAAGTCACAGACCTCTAGAGGCAAATGTAGGCAGTAAGACATCAACAGTACTTTTAGAAACAAGGTTATTATTGGCATTTTTCATTATTAATTATATCTTCTGGAAATGACTTATTACAATATACACTGTTCATTTAATCATTGAATGTCTCATATGTGTTATAACATTACTATAGTGCTGCATCCATGTAGTGTCAAAAGTTGTCTATATAAATCACAAAACAAATAAAGATCTGGACATGTAAGTCTCCTTCCCAGCATAGTATTTCAGAGATGTTTGAGGTCTGAATGATAAACACATATGGACATTTATGGCAACTGAGTTAACACTCAAATCTAGGGAAGGGTCCCTGAACATTTTGCCTCCCCACAAGCACTCAGTCTCAATAGCAGCTTCAATGCAAACTAAAGCACTGTATCTGCTTTGCTTATAGTGCCAGGAAAGGGGAAAGAAAAAAACCAAGCTTAATTTGACCAAATCCGCATTTGACTAAATACCTCCAGACTACCATAGCTTTCTCAGAAAGAAGCCAACTTCCTTAATCCTGTTCCAAGAATAAGCTTCGGCATTCTGCCTATTAACAAGACTAAACAGTTTATTTAAAAGTTGAATTCTAATCAAATGCAAAGCTGCCAGGAAGTTATAACCAAATGATGATACATTTTAAATAGAAAATATTGACACTTAGATTCAAATACAAGAAGAGAAGATATTAAATTTGATTATTATCTATGCTTGAAGACACTTGATTTAAGCTAAAATATACATTCCAAAAATAGCTAAAAACCAAACTACTACCACTCAGCAAAGTGGTCAGCATTCTTGGGCTCATTCTCAGTTCCTGGGTCACAAAGTCTCAACTGTGAGGTTGGAAGAAAACCTGAAAATTCACTCAACTGTTAATTAGCTCCAATTAATTCTTATGCTTGGCAGATGTGGAATATAACCTATTCTCTTCAGGAAAAAACAAACAAACAAACAAACAAACAAAAAACAGACCCAGGAACCATTACAGACATAAAATTCTCTATTTTCCTCAAGCACTAATACCCCCCAAAGCTAGAACTTTACTACTGTACTACTGTAAGCTTAGACTTTTTTTTTTTTTGGCTTTATAAGTGAAAAAATTTAAGGCATAATGAAAACACACACACACACACACACACACACACACACACACACACAATGAGTCTGACCTCTTTTGTATTAAGTCATTTAACAAATGTTCCAAGTGCCTGCCATAACTTCTAAAGGCACAAAGGTGAGAACATTCCAGTAACATTAATAAAAACAATACCACAGTGAGGTATTTTTCAAGTTTCTTTCTTACAGAATTATTTATTAACCCTCCTTTTTTATGCTACTTGACTCACATTGCACAAAACACAGGCAATACAGTATTTTGTAATACAGAGTCAATAATTCCTCTTCTTACAAAGCAGAATGGAATACAAACAGGCAATTATGACAAACCACCCTTACCACTAGTGTACTGGAAGTCCTTCTGGCACATATCTACGATTTGGTATCCACTAATTTGCCCTCATAAACATTTATACACCAAATTACAGAGGAAAACAATTAAGGCTAAAATATTTTCCATAGCAAGCCTCTCTTTCTCTCTCTCTCTCTCTCTCTCTCTCTCTCTCTCTCTCTCTTTCTCTCTCTCTGTGTGTGTGTGTGTGTGTATGTGTGTGTGTCCCATGTCCAACAGCATTTTTAGACCTTGAAAATCAGCTTTAAAATATATAACTCTTTAAGGGCTCTGCAGGCAAGAAATTTTTGATAATATTTCTTAGAACAGAGAACAAAAGGGATATACCGCCATCCCTGGCCAGTGTTTCTAGAGCCCAAGAAAAGTGATGTATTGTATATTGGTTTGAATGAGAGTGCTCCCCCTCCCCTGTAGGTTCATAAAATGAAATATTGTTGTCTCCACTTGGTGGAACTGTTAGGGAAGGATTAGGAGGTCTGTCTGTCCTTGTTGGAGGAGGCTTTGGAAGAGGTGTGTCCTTAAAAGTAGGCTTTGAGGTTTCAGAAGCTACATGATTCCCAGTTAGCTCTCTCTGCCTAGTGGTTGTGGATGAAAATATGAACTCTAAGCCATCCTTTCACTCCTCCATTATGAACTTTAACCCTCTGAAACTGTAAGCAAATCACATACTTTCTTTGATAAATCTCCTTAGTCATGATATTTTCTAACAAGACAAGAAAAGTAGCTGAAACTCTGTAGGCTGGTATTACTTGTAAAAAGTCTGCAGAAAGAGAAGTGTACTTTACTCTCTGAGACCTATGAAGTACTATTTGCATTCGATATTAAAGATAAGGAGAGAAAAGCAGATGTCTATCCCAGAAGATAAAAACACCAGACCATTACAAGTACAAACTAGATGTACCTACAGAGGATAAGGGGAATTATGAATGGACTCTCTCTCACCAGTAAAGTGACAAATGCCTCCTAGATGTTGAAGACTATCAGGACCACAGGCAGGATAGAAAAATAAAAGATCACCAAATAAGTAAGTCTGACGAGGCATAAAACAGTGATTATGTCTCAGATACACAATCTCCTGAGCTAACTGAACCACGGGACAAAAGCCAAGTGGATGACATGGACTAGGTACACATGCCTTTTATGTCTCCTAAGTCAGCTGGATACCAAGTGAGAAGGAAATGACTCTGCGGCTTATCAGGAAAAAGCTAGAAGATAGCAATCAGGCTGAACAATAGTGCAATTAAACAAAATCATTTTCACAAGGGATTTCTTTGGGGTTGATACTGAAGTTTCAATGCTTGATTCCCAGTGTGTGAGACTGCTAAGGGGAATAGCCAAGTTAATGTTATCGGCTGAGTGCAAGAACTCTGGCTAAAAGCAAGAATGTGAGTGTTCTCAGCAGTAAGGAAACATAAATTGGAAAGGGCCTTTCCTAAGACTTCAGTAACAGTTAATGCAATATACATTCTACCACCCCACTGAACTAATATTCACGATGCCTCTGTGCTGGAAAGTACCAGAAAAATGACCCAAATGTGGTTCTAGAAACAATTTACTTTGTTGACCTGACTTTTCCTTTACTTTTTAGCCCCAATGAAGTCCTCAGGTTTGAAAGATTAGGATGATCATTTTATAGTCAGAAACTGTAGAAGCTTCAGCATTGTGGGAGACTAACCATATAGCTAACTGTAAAATGTGACTAGTTTCACCAGCTTTATAGGGTTTTCAGATTCATAGTATGTCAAATCCTTAGCAAAGAGCTAGCACCTAATTTAAAAAGCAAAATGAAGAAACAGAAGAGGAAAAGAGAACAAAAAAGAGAAAATAGAAAAAAAAAAAAAAGCATTAACCAGACCGTTTTTCTGTCTGGGAGCACTGCAGATTCACTGTATGCAAGATAACATCTTTTAGTATATGGCTAAGAAAGCATCTTCCTTCTATGTGGCATCCACAGGACCATCTTCCTTCTAGTATTTAATGTCTCCAGCTCATGCCATCTCTAAGCCTTCTACCTTTGGGAGCATCTCTAAGTAATTTTAAAAAGCGAAGGCACGCAGGAAGAGACAAATTAACTGTGAGTAAATTTTTCAATGTAACAAAACACAGAAAAAAAAAATAGGTCACAAAATCAAAAATCCAAATTCTGTCCAGTTTGGAGAAACTATTTCAGCACAGCAGTATTCAAATAGGAAAAGAAATAAACAAAAAACAACAAAACAAAAGAAAAAAAAAACCCACACCATGTGTTATAAATTGTCCCCTTATGAAAACACTAAATGCTGAAGCCCCCCTGAGGCATCATCTCTTCCACAATGTTTTTCCTTTATTCTGTGCAGTTTCTGGTGGTTCACATTCCACAGTGGTGGTGATGACTGCTTTCCAAGAAATCCTTCAGGAGGGCAGTTGCCTTGAAGGTAGGTCACCAGGACTCCTCTGCATTTTACATGCAAACAGATTCCAGAAGGGATTGTAGCTGCCATGGCCTCTGCTAGCTGCTAGAGGTAGATCCAACTGTTTGTCTCTTAAGCCAAAGTCTGTTCTTGGCTGTGGTTTTAAAAGAGCCTCTCAACAGATGATCTATTTAATAACTACAAAACAAAAACTAGGGTTACAAGAAACAAAGATCATATCACCTGTTAACACTTTATCATAGTAGTCTTTGTTAATTAAAAAAAAAAAAAGGCAAAACCAGCACTAATAAATTAGGTGTTGGTAGTTTTAAGGTACTAAAGACATTCGCATAAAATTGCTATTGAGCTCAATGCTTTAAAAAGAGAACTACACATGCAGGCAACATGCTTGCAGAGCACATGCGTCTGAAAGTGACGGCCTCTCTATAAAACTTTTGTGATTTTAAAGTATACTGAAGCAACAAGCTAAATTCTAGCATCTTAGAGCCGTACTACATGTCTCATACACATTTACACGTGGTCCTAATGAAGCTTGGATTTTTGCCTAAGTACTAGGGTATATACCCCAGTTATGAAACAGACTGAGATTAACTTTTCTACTGGTAGATGTCTCTCCAAAAAGTAGAAGGAAGGTTGAAAGATTTAGGGCAGAATTCCATAAATTGTTTTGAGAAACTAATGATCCACTTTGGGGAGGTTTCCCATTCAATCTTCCTCGTAAAGTACCACCCATGCAACAAATTAAAAATTCTGTGCTGTTCTGAACTACAGGAAACAAACATATTCTCTACTTATTCAGTTCCCTGGAGAACAAAGACACAGCTCATTTCTGTCAATTATGCTCACTCACACTGAGCTGGTTTTAGGGGTTTCCTGACTCTCTAAATTTTAAGATCCAGTGATTGAGCAGCCCCGGGACAGCTTCTTTCGGCTTTTATGGATGCTGCAGACCTATTACAATGTCCGGTACAAAGCCTGAAATGTGGCTACAGAGTGATGATGGTGGTGCTTTCAAGACCTGTTCTCACTTCTCTCTTGTATCATCAGACTTTCAGGGATTAGTAACCAAGAAAAAGAAGGGCAAGGAGAAACAATATTATTTTAAAACATGATGAAGTTGAAGACATCCATAGATTCTATTTGCTCATCATCTGTTATTCCCATCAAATTTTATCTGAGTACTTATTTCCATATTTATTCTGAAAATATGAAATGAATGAGCTGAAGGGATCATTCTTTTCTCAGTCAACATTCTATGCTCTTAGAAGAAGCCACGATAAAGAAGATGAGTGACAATTTGGTGATAAGTGACTAGCATGCCAATTCATTTTGAAAGAGCAACATTCTCTCTAAAAGATAGATTAGAAAAAACTGTGACCTCAGTCTTGCACCTTAGATCCATAGGTGTGTCTCCTGTCCATGTTAATGTGGTAGTAATGTTGCTTGGATGTATGCCTAGATACTATGATATACACTACGCATGGTTCTCTCTTGAAGTCTTTGGGAAAAATAGTAAGCAAGCTAGGAGAGCTTAGTAATTTTACAACTGTGAATTGTATGTTAGCCAACCTTTGCCAGGTTGGTCTTCTCCTTTTTGAGTTCATCTCTTCTACGGTTATATTTATGACACTTAGGATTTGATGGCATAAACACATGAGAATGGAACGTTACATAAAACAGCAGAGAAGTTAAAGGAAGCAGAATTGCAAGCTCAAGCAAGGTGCATAGGAAATGAACAATCTATGCATTCTCTCTCTGAGGAATAAATAGGCCTAGGACAATAGAGCAGGAGAAAGCTGGCTTAACAATGAAGATAAAAGATATTACACTTGTGCTCACCCAGTTTGTTCCTCAGATGTGGCAAATCATACATTCCCACAGTTCCCAGCTGCATGAACAACTGACTGATAAAATCAGTGACATCCTATAAGAGTTTACAGTGGTAAACTGAGTCATAACAAAATTTATCCATAAGATCAATAAGAAAACATAAAAAAGGCATAAATCAAGATGCTTTTGATACCAAAAGTCTTAAAAAGAAACTTCAAGTTTTAAAACATAAATTTTATGTCTAATATACAGAGTATCTATTTTTTAAAAGTACATCTACTACAAAAACGATTGTTCTAAAATTTTGTTATTTTAAAAATAATCTCAGAAGGAAAAGTGAAAACTGAGCACACAGCTCTCATACCCTTTATTGTGGAAGCACAATTGACATTTCTGGTTGTGGGGAAATAGTTTGAAACTTGCAAATTGCTGGCACACAAGTTAGGGAATTAAAAACCGGATACTGTTGGCCAAGTTCTAAATAATAGCTTGTTTTATAAACCCTATGGTGGTGGTCTCTTTATTATTGCTGTTACCCTATAATTCAATTAAGACTGAAGAGCCTGAGCCGGGGGTGGTGGCACACGCCTTTAATCCCAGCACTCGGGAGGCAGAGGCAAGCGGATTTCTGAGTTTGAGGCCACCCTGGTCTACAGAGTGAGTTCCAGGACAGCCAGGGCTATACAGAGAAACCTTGTCTCGAAAAACCAAAGACTGAAGAGCCCAAAGAAGGAGCTCAATAATCATAAAATTCAGCTTGACTATCACCAAATGAAATGCAAAGCCATAACAAGGCTTCAGTGAGATAGCTGAAAGCAAAGGTGATTGCTGGCAAACCTGATGACTTTAGTTTAATCCCCAGAACCCACATTGTGGAGGGAATAAACCATGGGTCCCTTCTATAGGCTGTCTTCTGAGTACACTGAAGCTATGGCTCACAAATAACTCCCCAACCCCCACCACTATCCACAACTCCCACAAATAAAGAATTATAATACAAACATTTAACTATAATTAGTCTATTTTCCTCTCTATTTTTTCACCCTTTGAATAACTGTCTTCAAGGCAAGGTGAGGTTTTTTTCTACCCTCTCTTCTTCACTGCCTCAGAGAACATAAATTGAGAAAAAGTCAGGTATTTGTAACTTGTTCTCATTGAAGACACTGTTTGAGGCTTATGTTGTTTATATGATTTCCTCTGGACTGTTTGGCTGAGGTGGAACTTTATATAGCTTTTCATAAAAGTTAATGAAGGCACATAAAAGCACAAGGAAAAAGAAAGTGGTCACTTACCACTGATCACATAAAGTCAGACATGAGCTCAGCTCTGTATATTCTACCTGGTTTTGTTGTGGGGGGTGGGGGTGGGGGGGTGTTGTTGTTGTTTTGTTTTTAAATAAGAGGCCAGCTGCTTTTTAATATGCAAATACCTCAAAGAGATGTAAATGTGCCACAGGGACAAGGAGACCCAAATGATCCCTGTCATAATCCAACAGTGTAGGACATGCCTGTAGAGAGTACCTTTATTTATTCTCCACCGCCCTATGGTTTCAAAGAATATTTCCAAGAAGTTTCCATTTAGTCAAAAGTCTAATTACTCTCTTCTCTTTATAGGAGGTTGTAAAGGCTTTGCCTGGATGGGAATGCAGGTCAGAGATTGCTTTAATGAATTAAGGAAAGAGAACCTTTATAAATATATAGTCACTGGGTTTCTGTTCACCAGGAACTATGAAAGGTTGAAAGGCATATGCACATCCACAGACTAGTCCTATTTCAACCTACTATATTTTAAGTAATTAAAAGCCAAGATTTTTTCTTCATTTTTTTTCAATGTTTAGGATTCTTAATGTCATGAAACACATTAACATTTCAGCTAATGCCTGAATAAGATGTAAATAAAGCAAGATGCCAGCAAAGAGACTGACATTAGTCACCCCCATGTCAAGCCTGGATGCAGAGAATGAAGGGAAGGCCATGTCTGCTGTTGTGCTATAGGATACAAAAGGAGCACATGATGAACATTCAGCATATGCACCACCTCCTCAAGAAACTCGTGCAGGATGACGGTTAGGAATCCGAAAAAAATACATCTCACAAATATAATAGGAAGCACATGGTCTTAGGTGTGTTAATGAAAGGAGCTGGAAATCCAACGGTTTTCTAAAATAATAAAGGACAGAACTAAAATGGTGGGTGTATATAGTAAAACTTGATTAGATATTTATGCAATAGTTGGGGTGAGTAAATTTAGTTTACCTAGGACCTTTAAAATTGATGCTATTTATCTATTTTAAGCCAAGTCTGTTGGCCACACATGTAACCCCAGTACTTAGAAGACTGAGACAGGATTTCAAGTTCAAGGTTAGCCTGGATCACACGTCAAGACCCTGTCTTAAAAATAAATATTAAAGAAATGAGGGCCTAAGTTTTAAATACCAGTCAAAAAGATACATTCTAGGCCATTAGAAAAAAGTTTATGTGCTTTATTCAAAGAAAAGGTTTATTTTCTCTTGAGTCATATATTTCCTGAAATATGGTTTCCCAGAACTGTAGGACATACCCTAAATGCTTGTGGTAAAATCAAACTAGATTTGGGTTAACAAAGTCACCCAAAAAACTTGATTCTCCTTTTATGTAAAGTCATTTACATTTTTGTAGAAATGTAAAATTATTACATTTCCCTATTACTTTCCCCTATTACTGCTGCTGTATTTGCTATTAAAATACATTTTTTCTTTATTTTTATTTGCTTATTTATTTATTGTTGTATAAGAAAAGAGGGATGTATGTGTGTAATGCTACATGTGTCAAGGTCAGAGGACAACTGTGTTGGTTACCATCTACCTTTCATGGCTTTTAGGATCTAACTCAGGTCACCAGGTCTATAGCCAGCTTTGCAAACTGCTCACCGGGGACTACCTGATTACATTAAAACATGTTTCAGAAACAAAAGATCTTTTATATACATTGCTTGTTATAAGTGTTATCTTTATCACCAGCCAAACAAAACACATTGCTTGGTTTTTCTGCAGTAAGACAACTGTGCATGGTTTTCTAGAACCAAATCATTCTGGAAAATCTCTCTCTCTCTCTCTCTCTCTCTCTCTCTCTCTGTGTGTGTGTGTGTGTGTGTAGTAAAAACCCTCTTTGTACTTAACGGTAAAATAATCATTTGTCTAACAGCATCCAGAAAGGTATACAAGACATCTGCCTAATTATTTAATAGTCATTTACATATACCTTGTCTCTCTTCTAAGATTGACAACACATTTACCTGTTTTTGGCTTTAAAATGAGTTCTTGTAACCTAAGGTGATTAATACCCTACTGCTCTGGCAAATACTCAACTGATTTGAAAAGAAAAGTACTGTGTGCTCCAATTCCTCATTCCACTGTCAGATTCTCTCTCTCTCCCTGATGATAAATACCGTGTGAAGTTGCTATAGCCTTACTTCTGATGGTTATGCCTCTGATAATTAATAGTGGTTTTATTTGTTTTCTGGCCAGTTTTTTACAGTCCAGATAAATGGGAAGTTTTGTTTTTTAAGCATGTATATAAATTAATAATTCATCTATTTTTATCCCATTCCTAACATCTTAATGATTTGTTCAACTTATTTCCAAACTGAGTTCAAGTTCATCCATTCCTTTCATTCTTTTTTCTTTTAATTTTTATTTTTTTTATTGTTTATTTTTTTAGGAAATACCAACTAAGTATTTCTTAGTGTGTCAATAAAAAATAGAGGAAGAAGAAAACCGAACAGTTAATTATGGCCCCTCTCAGGGTTCATAATGTAAGCTAAGGATCATTTTTTGGCCATGATTGTCAGATCTACAAATTTGATCTGAAGGCAAAGAAAGGAATGTGGCTGTACAAGAGGTCTAAATAACCCTCGCCCTGAACATGAGCTGAAGAAAGACAATAATGAATGTGTTAGAGTGGTCTAGGGAAAGGCTAGGAGGCTTCAACTCTATACAGATAACTACAAGTAACTAAGGAATTCTGAGACAGGGAGAAAGTCTTCCTCAGTAAAGAGCACACTAATTAGTTATCCAAAACCAAATGGTCAGGCCTCAAACCATACACATACAGATTTTAGCCAAATATATTATACACATACTTATGAACATGTATGTGTCCGTATATAGTAAGAAATAAAAATTAGAGGTCATGACTTTGAAAAGGAGAAAGGAAAGGTATATAGGTGGGTTTGAGAGGGGAGAAAAGAGAAAGGGGGAAATTGTGTATCTCTAAAACACACAAACAAATAAACAAAAAAACAACCTAGGCCCATTCAAATACACACTGAAAACTAAATTCAGATTGAATACACCTACCATATCCATCATGTAACTGAAACTTGACATTCAATTACTGTTAAGGTGGATTTAGTACAGTGCTTAGAGTCAATATTAAAAATAATTAAGAGCTGGGCAGGGGTGGTGCACGCCTTTAATCCTAGCACTTGGGAGGCAGAGGCAGGAGGATTTCTGAGTTCAAGGCCAGGTTGGTCTACAGAGTGAGTTCCAGGACAGCCAGGGCTGTAGAGAGAAACACTGTTTCAACCCACCCCAAAACAAACAAACAAACAAACAAACAAACAAATAAACAAACTTAACAACTAGTCACACTTGTCCTTGAACTAATCAAATAGACTCCTAACTAACAATACATAGACTGATTCTTACTAGCTAGCTGGTTACGAGATGGGAATTGTGTCACCCTCTCACTCCCCTTATTTTATTTATTTATTTATTTATTTATTTATTTATTTATTTGGTATTAAAGAGAGGTCTGTATTAAAATATCTCTGGAATGTTATTCTAAGAAATATGTTTGGCTCTGAATCCTACATCCTGGTGATAAATCAAATCTTGAGAAATCACACTTAGAGGTCAGGCTGTCTGTTAACATATTTAACAGATATATTACCTAGTTTCCCAGAAGTGTCTATAAATGGTCTATTCTTACCAGATGCACCAGACTATGAAAAACTCTCTCTATATATTCTATGTATAATGAGAAACAGCTGCTTCAGATTCCATTTACTTAAACCATTTAATACTAAACCTATAGGAAAAGTTTCAGCTCCTCCATAAAAATGATCACTTGGGAGCCACAGAATCTAGGCAGTCCCACCCATTTTAACCCAGAGAGCTGCTTATAGCTTGGAGTACTATGCTTGAATACAGGACCAGACAATGGTTCTTTACTAGTCAGAGAAGTAAAATTCCAGCTGTGTAGGCTACTGGGTCATTTGCTTAAAAAAGCTCAAGGAGCATAATGACTTTTATGAATTCTATTTCCCTGTCTACTTTCGCCAAATAAATTATTCACATTAAAATACGTAGTACATTTTAATACTGCAATGAGTCCTTAAGGCCAGTCTCTCAGAGCCAGCACAACATGGTTAGAAGAATAGAATGAACTCTAGAAAATGAAATCTATCATCTCCTTATTCTTCCTATAGGTTCTCTACAATGCCAATGATTAAGGGAACATTTAAAATATACAGAATTATGCATTTTTAAATGAACGAACTTACTCAAAAGTTTAATTTTTAAATGTCAAAATTACAATTGTTGACTTGTCTTAGAAAAGTGAGTGTCTATTCAGGTTATGTTCTTGGTCTAAAGGGAACACTCCAGAGGTTCCTAATCAGGAGAAATTTTAGATAAGAAATGACTGGTAGCAGAAACTAACCTTGAAAAAGGCAAACCATTTGTAGTCATTCAACACAATCTCGAAGCCTTGGTTGTAAATGAGGGTAAAACGCCCCGAATTGCCCAGCTCGTCGTAGGCTGTATCCAACTTCTTAAGGTGCACCACCACCTTTTGTTCTGTTGCTTCTGAAGAAAACAAGATGTATAACAAATCAAAGTCAACCCGACAACCAATAGCCATCTCCTCAGTATTCTATGGAAAGGTACTTCCCAACCTTGCAACCTAACTGGGAATCATGATTTGTTTCATGAAAAAAAAAATCAGTCTCTCTTGGACCTAACAGAACAAGTATTAAATTATAAACTCAGCACTGGGGATATGGAGACAGGCAGATTGCTAGGAGACTAGCCTGGACTACATAATAAATTCTAGGTTCTCTAGGGATACATAGTGAGACTTGGCCAGAAAAGACTTTTTTTCTTTTTTTTTTTTTCTTTTTTTTTAATTGGTTATTTTATTTATTTACATTTCAAATGTTATCCTCCTTTGCAGTTTCCACTCTGGAAACCCCCCTATCCTCTCCTCCCTCCCCTTACCTCTATGAGACTGCTCCCCCACCCACCCACCCATTCCTCCAGTCTCAATTTTGTTCCCTCTGTATGGTGGTGAAGAAGGGTTCCTGGCAAGTCTGTGAAGAACATCGTGGTGTCATGTAGCACATCGGCAGAGATTGGCAACCAAACACTTAAAATATCTTCCCAGCTAGGTGTGTTAATCCAGAGTCAGAAGTAGGTGAGTTTAAATCCAGCCTGGTCTACACTGTGTTACATCCAAACCAGGGCTATATAGCAAGGTACTGTCTCAGAGAGAGAAGGGGAACCTAGGAGAGGGAGGCAGGGAGAGAAAATATTTTCTTCTTGTAAAAAATGGGGAGGGGACTGTTCAAAATTAGAGAAATGGGGGAAAGCTAAAAAGAAAAAAAAACTGATTAAAAAAAAAAAGACTACATAAAAACACTAACTTAAATGTTACCTCTCTCCTCAAAGATATAAAAATAATTTGAGTTGATAAGTACTAATGTTTAACTTTCATAATAGCAGGGGTCAGATCTCTGTGTGTCTTTTTTGTTTGGTTTGGTTTTGGTTTTTCGAGACAGGGTTTCTCTGTATAGCCCTGTCTGTCCTGGAACTCACTCTGTAGACCAGGCTGGCCTTGAACTCAGAAATCCACCTGCCTCTGCCTCCCGAGTGCTGGGATTAAAAGCGTGCGCCACCACTGCCTGGCTTCTGTGTGTCTTTAACTGTTGGGTTAGAGTCAAAAGTAGATTTATAGGCAGAGGCTACTGTTTAGCTGTGTCCATCTTAAAGAGTTTTACACATTAGTCTGTCTTCCTTCCTTCCTTCCTTCCTTCCTTCCTTTCTTTCTTTCTTTCTTTCTTTCTTTCTTTCTTTCTTTCTTTCTTTCAGATTAACATGCTAGATGGAGACTGTTGGATTTCAGCAAGCCCCCCCCCCCCAAGGGGCTGAAGTGCATATTTTACACATCGAGGCAGGCCTGACCTTCAGGTTCTTCCAGCATCCCTATGTCCCTACCTGGTGTACCAAACCCTGAACTTTTCCAGCCTAAGGGCTGGGCTGCCCTTCCGCCAGAGGCTCTTCCCTATATAATCCAGACATTTTGGTCTCTTGTCCCTTCTATCTTCAGACCTTCTCTCCGTGGGAACTTTCAATCTCTTCCCCTTCTCCTCTGTCTTCCTTCCCAAGGCTGTTTCCCTGACCAGTGAACTTGCCTCCCCTGCCAAGAGCAGTTTCCCAATAAACCTGAGACATAGATAGATAGATAGATAGATAGATAGATAGATAGATAGATAGACAGATAGGTAGATGGGTCCCTGATCTGGCTTGAATTGGCTCATTTTACCGGTGAAGGAATAACTTATCAGAGACTTCATATGATAAGGAGATGCAAACCTTTTCTCTCCCTTCTGCCTCATCTCCATGCTCAAATTTAGAAAAGAAACAATTGTAGACAGCGCCCATGATTAATCTAAACCCAGTCACCTGGAATTAAGTAAATGACTCCTTGTTGGGGGCGGGGGAGGTAGGATATTTGACAGCATTTATTCTACTCACAAGAAAACTACAGTTCAGAGTTGAGTTTCTCTGTGAAACTCAGACTGACTGGGGAGACCAGAAGTGTCACTCTTCTGATCCAAGGCACGTGGAATGCCCTAGTCTTCACTTACTACACACTCACTGAGAGCCTTCCATGAGTTAGGCATTGCGTTTGCTTCCGTCATTTCCAAACACTACTGGGTAAATTGTGACAAAAGAGACGGGAAAAAGCTTTTGTATATCTCTTGCAATTCTTAAACAGAGCAGCCAGAAATGTCAAGGGCAGTAGCAGATAAAACAGACCCAGTTTGAAGTGGTCTCTTCCTACTACCTCACGGGGAAAGAAGGAGCGCATCCCGCCCCCCAGAAAGAAAAAAAAAACACAACTGGCTAAGTTCCAGAGTCTGAGCTCAGCAGCTCAGAGTCTGAATTTTTAAAAACAAGAACCTGTCAGACGTGAGTGAAGGATCAAGAAAGCAGTTCTCCACTCGCTTCTAAGAAATCAAAGCAAATAAAACAAGTAAAAAACCAGGGGCAAGTTTCCTTGAACATATGAGTTGTGAGATAATCAGGAAAGTAAGTGTAAAGTTAGAAGTTCTCAGCAGCTCAAATTCAACTAAGCGGCCCAGGCTCTGATCCCCCAAGGGACCGGTCCTCAGCTCTTAACTCTCCAGTCACCCAGAAACTCGGCCCCAAGGCAAGGACTCAGGGACAGAAAAGGACAACTCGGGACCCTGGGAAGCGGCTTACCCATCACCGAGCAGTTAATGGCGCTTCGGGAACTCATAGGGCCCACCTGGAACACCCAGGTGCCCAGCAGATCAGGGTAGGTGCAGTTGGCAGGAGTGTCGGAGCGCACGGTGCAGACTCCCAAAAGCACCAGCAGCAGGGCGGCGCGCAAGGAGTGGGTCCAGGGACCCATGCTGACGGCGCCCGGGGAGCAGATGGCAGAGAAAGCAAGTACTGGAACACCACTCGATGGGAGTCAGGCGACCCTAGTGGCTCCCGCCTTAAAATACCCAAGAGCCCGGAAACCCAGGGTCCGGGGGCGGGGTTACAGGGTAGTGAGAACAGAATGAGGTGGGGGAGGAGCGGCGAGGCTGTGAGGACGGGGGCGTGGAGTGACTGAGATGTGGGGAGGGACAGGGTGTGACTAGGTGAGGCAGCACGAGGTGACCTGAGGAAGTTAGTTAGTGACAGTTTAGGGTGGGGACAGGCACCACTAGGAGGAAGAAGGAAAGTAGCCTTTGGGGATCTCTGCCTTTCAAGGAAAGCTGAAGCTGAGGACTCTGTTGTGGTGTTTTGTAATGCCAGTGTGATTAAAATAGAATCTACCCTGTGCAGTACAGGGTTGACAAGAAGCTTAAAGTCTACTGAGGCTAATTCTCTTTCCCTTGTTTTTGGTCCACTTTCCTGCATTTCTGACTCCGTGGAAAAACTTTAGTAGCTAACCTAAGATAGTCTTTTGAGAATTTCTGTTCCATTTCCCAAATCTAGCTTTTTATCTTTAGGGTTTTGTTTGGTTTCCGGTCTGCCTGTTTACCAGAAGATTTCAATTGTTGTGCACATTTACAGGTTCGGTGAATCTGTTTTGTTTTCCCTCCCTAGAACTTTATAGGATTAAGTTGAATGGGGTGGGGGGTGGGGGTGACTGGCGTGATCACATTGTGATCACATTGCTCAAGCCCTTCTGTTTTCAGAATGAAAGCAAGAATTAGAGAAAGAGGAAGTAGCTTGCTGATGAGGTGGTCTTCTGAGCTCCTATGTCAGGCTTTCCCAAGGGTGGAGCTGAAGGGAGCACAGTCGAACCTTTCCTCTTTTGTCGGTCTTCTTGCCTGCAGTTGTTAAGTAGCAATCTTTAGAGAAGCATCCTGCTCTTGGGAGAGCTGTTCTGAGTTGCCCGGCTGTTGTTGGCTGGATCATGTTCCTTCTGAGCTAATTTGAGGATACAGAGATGAACCAGGCAGACATGATGGGCCTCTTTGACCTACGAGGCTTGTGCACTTTTTTTTTTAAACCCCATCCCACAGATCACAGATATTTATGTGCAGACTTTTTTTTTTCCACTGAGTACATGCAATCTGAGGAAGCAATGTGGTTGAAGAACAAACCACTTCTGTCTCTGAATTCTGCTTTAAAAACACTCAGGCTTCTAAGCCTGAAGGCACACTTTGATAGGGGTCCTTCTTGATAACTAAGGGGCCAGAGTGTTCTTTCATACAAAATTAGGCTACAAGAGCTAAATGGGAAGGAGCTGACACCTTTTAGATCTCAAAAGCCTTTATAGAATTAAGAATTGACATTGTATAATTAAGCTAGCATATTTTTAAAGTCCCCATTAAAGACTAGTATCACTTTCCTAAATTTCTACAAAGTTTGTCGTTGAGACATTAAAGATTTTACTAAATGATCCATATCTTAGAGCAAAACGTGGGATCTCGGAATTCCTTTGATGGACATGATCAAACCAGAACACTTACTTGTTAAAAAGAAATTAAAGCAGCCTTTCTAAAATCAATGACAAAGATTGTGGGTCACTTTGGATTAATGAATGCATCCTGATATTAGGAAATGGAGATTTAGAGAGTTGAATCACTTGTCAAATGTCATTGCCAGTTGGGGAGAATCAGCAAGAAACCTGTGCAAGTTGCATGCCCCAAAGTTCAGTATATGTTGAGTGATACAAGATAATATGAGTTTCTAAGCAAAACACACTTGTCCTTGGGCACTGCATAGTGAGGCTCAGGAAGTGTAGTTCCATTGCCAGTTTATAAGCTAAGTTATGCAAGTTCCTGAGTTTTACCTTATACCTCTGCCAAAACAGACAATGTTAAAGTAAATTCAAGCACTTTTTTTAGCAGTGTAGTTTGTTTGTTTGTTTGTTTGTTTTGTTTTGTTTTTTGAGACAGGGTTTCTCTGTGTAGCCCCTGCTGTCCTGGAACTCACTCTATAGAACAGGCTGGCCTTGAACTCAGAAATCCAGCTGCCTCTGCCTCCCGAGTGCTGGGATTAAAGGTGTGAGCCACCAAGCCCGGCTAGCAGTGTATTTTTTTAACGGTCTTTTAGATGATACAAAATCAATGTGAAGCTTAGGGAGCATCCTCAGGAACTCTCTGACTCAAGCTTGAAGTGTGGCTGGGGCAAAACCTGTTGTAGCTCTGTATTGTCTTTTGGCGGCTTCTTCTTCTTCTTCTTCTTCTTCTTCTTCTTCTTCTTCTTCTTCTTCTTCTTCTTCTTCTTCTTCTTTCTTCTCTTCCTTCTCCTCCTCTTCTTCCTCCTCCTTCTCCTTTTTTCTTGATTCTATAAAGTGTTCATAATTATACCTCAGCTGGTTTTACAGTGACTAAATGAGTCAGTAACAGATAGCTTCAAGTATCACACACATTTGCCACTGTGTATATTTATGGTTTTAGAACCATTTTTCTCTCTTAAGCTTTCTTTTTTTTTTCATTGCACTTATATATTGATTTTGCATATATAGGAGATACACATAGTATGAAGTAAGTTCTAGCCTTCTACCAAATGGGTCCCCGGTTCAAACTTACATATTCACGCTTGGTGGCAAGCACTTTTACCCAGTGAGGTATCTACTAAGACTGTCACTATATATCTTAGTTAGGGTTTTACTGCTATGAACAGACACCATGACCAAGGCAGCTCTTATAAGGACAACATTTAATTGGGGCTGGCTTACAGGTTCAGAGGTTTAGTCCATTATCACCAAGGTGGGACCATGACAGCATCCAGGCAAGTATGGTGCAGGAGGAGCTGAGAGTTCTACATCTTCATCTGAAGGCTGCTATCAGAATACCAACCCCCAGACAGCTAGGATGAGGGTCTTGAAACCCACACACACAGTAACACACCTACTCCAACAAGGCCACATCTTCTAATAGTGCCATTCCCTGGGCTGAGCATATATAAACCATCACACTCTATAAATTTCTATTAGACATCTTTCTCCTTGTCATTAGATCTCTAAATCCTAGTTTCCAAAATAATTCCTAACATACAATTAATTCTTCACATATTTGTTAAAAGAATGAATAATATAATGATATTTGGCATCATGATTCCACAGTCTGCCTTGTGAATAAATGTGCAAATCACCATACTTGAATTCACATCAAAATAAAAGAACTTAGAGGCAGAGAGAACATGGGACATATCAACTCTGGGTGTGGGATTTATTATTACAAATAGGTCTGGCATTGGTGATAACAACAATAATAGTTTTTTATTTAATGTATTAAATTTTATTAAGGCAATATACCATCCTATTTAATAAATAGCACCAAGGCAATAAACACAAGCCTTCCTATATAATAGGTATGATATAATTCTACACAATAGCTATTTTGAAATTTGGTATTATTCTTCGTAAATCTGAGGCTTAAGCAACTTACTTGAGATTAATGTCTACAAAAGTGAGAAGGGAATATGTATAGACAGAATCAAGACAAGGAAGCAAAGAAGGTAGGGCTTAGAATTGGGGATGAGAGGTGCACATAAGGAGAAGTTTGAGGTAATCAGAGTCAGTCCAGCAAGGAATTTGGGTTCCAGGACAGCCCATACAGAAGTGCAACTTGGGTAGAAATGGTCATTCTCTGACATGGAAGCTGTACTTTCAGCGACTGTCCTGAATAGGTATCTAAGATGGATCCTGGAGTCTTGAAGTGAGCACAACCACAGTAGGTATAGTAAAAAGAAATGGACTGACTGTGTGTGGCCACTGTGCAGGTCATACTGGGGAGACGGGTTCAAAATTATCCTCAACAAGATAAAAAGAGACAACAGTTTGTTAGGGTGTTATAATGTCCTGCCTGGGTTTGGTACTTTGTTTCTATCCTTATTGCTACACACCTCTTCAAAACTCCTCATCCTGCTGCATTTGTGTGGTTCCTTCTAATGATAATGACTGACTTTTCTTCCATACTTCATGCTTTTCCACCATAGGACTGTATTGATTTTGTACACCAAGCTCAGCCAATATCTTTCCATTCATTTCCTCCATGAAATGGATGAAAGAAAGGAGGGCAGAAGGAGAGAATCATGAACCTGATCTGAACCTGCAGTTATTGAAGGCTTTCTTTGTAATGCTGCCTGGCCGGTTAATTGTACTGTTGTATTATTTCCCAAACTCTTCTCATAGCTCAGGGTGCCTTTGCTTCCCCCAGCCCCTTCTTTCTTTTGATAAGATCTCACTATGTAGCCTTGGGTGGCCTCGAACTCATACTCACTATGTAAAGCGGAATGACCTGCTACTCATAGACATCTGCCTGCCTCTGCTTCCCAAGATCTAGAATCAAAGGAGTGTTGCCATGTTCAGTTTCATGAAAACTCCAAGATAATGCTCATTCTACTATGATTGGAAAGTGTTTTTGCTATTGTTGTTGTTGTTGTTTTTAAGAAAAAACTATTTATTTAACAATAATGGCAATAACATGAAATAGAACTAGACAAACGCCAAGCATCACCTCTGAGAATGTCTTTGGTAGAGGTTAGAAGAGACTTCTGGTTTTTGTGTCTTTATCTTCACAGTGAACACTTATGCCTAAAGGCTGCACTTAATGACATGACTACATGACTACTGACTGAAACCTACAAAAGGGCCCTGTACACCTGACCAGTTAAACTCCCTTCTCAGGTCTCACTTCTGTTTCTGTCCTAAGCCCTTTAAGCCCCACTAAACTAGCAGTTCCCGTGGTACTCTATGTCCTGGGAACCACACTTCTCCATCTCCTTTTTCTTTCTCTCCTACCTATAAATCTCTAACAAACTTCTCTCTAAACCCCATCCTCTATTGTCTGTCAAGTTTGTTCTTCAGATTATTGAAATAAGAACCTGAAAAAACACTGGCTCAGGGCATTATTGGAGTTTCCAGACATCTAGCCACACCTGCCCAACCATCCCCTTACAGCTAAGCCCTGCCCAAGTGCTGAGAGAAGCTCTGTAGTTTTCAAATTTTTGCAGTATCCTCCTATCAATAACAGTAGAATGAAGGTGCTAGGTGACTTACTTTTTTCAAAGCCAGAAATGTGTCTCTTCACAGTTGTGGTGCATCCTGAGATGAGCTCCGTCAAGTTGTTGGCAAACATCATGAAGTATAATCATAAAAGCCTTGTTTATCTAGCCAGATATTTTCAATCTTCCTAACACTTTGACTTTTAAAAATTCCTCATGTTGTGGTGACCCCCCAACCATAAAGTTATTTTTGCTATTGTTTTGCATTTTATTACTGTTATGAATTGTAATGCAGATATATGATATGCAGGATACATAATATGTAGCCCTAATGAAAGGTCATTGAGCACCAAAAGGTTCATGACCCACAGGCTAAGAACCTCTGATCTAGACCAAGGACTCTGTATGGTATTTTGCTACAATGAAAAAACATGGTAGATTCAAACTTGACAAAGCTGTTACACTATTAGCATGATTGATATACTATACTATGTTACAGTAATCCTCCCTTTTTTAAGAAGAATTGTCTTGGAATGCAGTGTGTTGATCACAGTATCCCAGAACTAGAATGCCATTACTTGAGATGCTGAGACTAAAAGTTCAAGAGATCATAGCTACTCTGGGTTACAACTCAGATTTCATCTTAAAAACCAAAAAAGATAGTTGTTTACTATCACTGTTAAATAGCATCACTATGTGGTCCATAATCTTGCTTTTATGTGACTAGCAGCGGTGTTGATTTCATGTAACCCACATAAATACATGAATAATGTACTGTGAAAATAGCTTAGCTATAATAACTTTCTACCTGACATCCTGTAAAGAAAGCTGTCTCAAAATTGTGTGTCCTTGCTCAGAAGATAGCAGAGATGCTTAAGCAGCAAGTGGTTATAAGACCACAGAATGAATCTAAGAATGGAAGATCACAGAAAGCATACTTCCTGTTAGTTCTTGATTGACAGCTTCATTTTTTACTATGAAGTATGGGAATACTCTAGTTTTATTCAGATAATGTACAAGAAATATATGATTATCCTTGAATTTGATGGAATCCTGAGCATAAGACATTTAAAAGAAATATTCTTGATATTTTATTAGATTAAGTTGTATATAATATAGCCACCTTTTAGGTCAATCTGAGGGTAATCTCTCAGAATTTACTACTTCTGTTGATAGATAAGGAAACAGAAGCTTAGAAAAGTAAGTGGTTTTTTTGGGGGGGTGGGGTTCACTGCTGGCAGCTATAAACACAAGTGAAGAAATGAGGTTTACATTCGAATGTTAGAATGCAGCTAAGAAAGTGGGCATCTCTAATGATTAATGCAGTCAAATACAAAAGAAGAGAAACTGGTTTTACAAGTGTGCTGTGCAGACTGGAAGCAGCTGAGTTGTGAATTGCTGAGCTAATCTCTATTATGATTCTAGTCCCACTTCACTACGTGTATTGCATCAGCCTGGGCTTTTGAAGCAACAGTTTAGAGAAGCATTCATTGCACCATGAGTAAGATTTTCCCATGAGCCACAGAATGCCCTTGGCTGAGCATGTTTCTTGTCCAATGTACCATCATCAGTTCTTCCTGTTACCTACAGCACCTACCTTCTATTATCACAAAGCATTCTTTGAACTGATGCACAAGACAAGTCTCACCTCATCTTTTCAGCTCCTGTCTCTCCCAGGCACTTTCTCATCCTCACCACTTCACATTTTTTCTTTATCAAGTAACTCCCCTGTTTAATAAGTGTTTTTTAAAATAATTTGGGGCAAACTCCTATGATCCCCATGTGTCTAAACTTACTAACCCTTTATTCCTCTGGTTGCTCACTGTCCTAAAACATTTGACAACCAAGTTGTCCAGATCCCTTTTCTCCACATTATCTTTATGTCTTTCTGTCCTCTCTGCCTGCAATACTTCAACACATTCTTAATGACAGCTCATTTGCCCTTCTTGGGAAATCCTTTTTTTGAATAATTTACAGCCTCAGCAGCTCCTCCCCAGATGGCAGAATAGAAAGAGTGTTGCTAGTCAACTTTATTACTTTGCTTATTTGTAAATATTTCTTAAAGCCATGTGCAATTAATCTCTCTGCTCTCCTGGAACAGAAGCAACAAGCTACCTGAGGTTTGGTTGTCTCAACAAGAGATTTCCAGCAAGTATTATTAAATGTCGATTGAGAGTATGTTACTTTGCTCTCCAGCTTTTAGAGTCAGGTTTGCCAGGAGCAGATTTTTACAGGATTAATATTAACATTAACAAAGGATAAATTTGATAGTTCTTACTCTATACTGTTCACTTTTAGACAAAGTCATCCAGCATGAGAGAGAAGTTGTAAAAGTTGACCCCAAACTACTTAACAAATAAGACGTGTGTGAAAAAAAAAAAACAAAACAAAAAACTTAACAACATTGGGCAATAGGACAGCGAAGCTATGTGTCATCGTTTTATTTTCAATTTGCAGTTTAGGTTGGCTTTCTTTTATTGTTATAAGCAATGCCAGAAGGAATGATAAATTTAACCAAGTGAATTCTGAAATAGCAGAACTACATCTTTACAAGAAGAGACCAGAACAAAGCCAGCTGGTTTACAGTGGCAGAAATGAAGGTCAAGACAGTCATTTTTCACAAATGAAGAAAGTCCTTTCTTTTTCAGAATCAGATCCCTTCCTCAATTAATGCCATGGTGAATTTAAACATTTAATTTTCGTAGTAATTGAAAGGACAGAGGGATTCATGTGTTCCCCCTCCACATCCTTAAGGTGAATGAGTAGATAGATGAGATGATACAGGCATGATAGATAGATAGATGATTGATAGATAGATAGATAGATAGATAGATAGATAGATAGATAGATAGATAGACATGTAGATAGATAGATAAAACTTAGAGCTCATGTTAAAATTAGGAAGCCCTACAAAAGGGCTGGAGGGGTGGCTTAGCAAGTAAAGTGCTTGCCATCCTGAGTTGTACTCCACAGCCCCTCCCTCATGCAAAAAATCAGGAGTAGTGATGCCGGCTGTTATTATTGTACAGGGCAGGTACAGAGAAGTACCTAGTGTAAACTGGCAGTCAGCCTAGACAAATGGGAAAACTTTTGGTTGAGTGAGAGACCCTGAGGTTTTAAATAAGTTATTATGTGAAATATTTAGAAGAGCTGTGCCATAGATTATATGTGGAAAACAATACTCTCTTCATGATACACACAAACTTATGCACATATACATTCACATGACATGCACACAAACACACACAGGTTATACCCAGTAAATGGTAACATGTTCAATACACTTCTCCTCATTCTTATTTTTATTCCTAATAAAATTCTTTCATTCTTTCAATTATGGAGATCTTCTCATTCAAACAATTGAATTAATTTACATTTGAGTTTATCTCTGAGTATTTCAGCATTATCATTCTTCAGCAGTATAAACAATGTCATAATAAAATTTTTTGAACATGTATCTTCCCGAAAAATACGTTCATTTCTCTTAAAACGTAACAATTGAAAGCCTGTTGTCTCTCGTGCGTTCAGAAGCTTCTACCATCCTTACCATGCTCCCTGCTGAAAAACTTCTTTTCTGGGTTGTTTTAAGTATTTCAGATTTTTACAGTTTAGTTGAAATATTTACTTACTTACTTACTTACTTACTTACTTATTTAGGGTTTTTTTTTTAGACAGGGTTTCTGTGTGTGACTCTGGCTATCCTGAAACTCACTCTGTAGACCAGGCTGGCCTTGAACTCAGAAATCAGCCTGCCTCTGCCTCCCAAGTCCTGTGGTCAAAGGCATGAGCCATCACTGCCTCACTGATACTTAATTATTTAATTTGAACCTTGTATTTCTAATTTGTCTGTATGAGAGTTTAATAAGAAGAATATATTAGACCCTACAGTTTCTTTTAATAAAAACTACATCCCTTGGTGCTATCTTTTTTGTGTGTGTGTGAAATTTTAAAAATATGGCTTATATTGGGTTCCCAACTTCTTCTATATGTTAGTTAAGCGAATCTGTTTCTTATATTACATAGTTATTTTTAGTGAAACCTTTTGTTATTAAGCCAAGACTGTTCTGGAATGTGGTCTATAGGGCCTAATTTAAAATTTTGTTAATATTTTCTCTGTGGTTGAGTTGATTTATCAGTTTATAAAATAAACTTATAAAAAAACTTACACTCTTTTCTGTTCAAAATAATGAACTATAAATTGAATGTGTTCTTTCTGTAACTCCTTTTAGGGGTTGGAAGGTCAGGAGAGAGTTAGAATCTAATTGAAGTATTTCTTGTTAATCTCAAATCAGCTTTGCAGTTTATTAAATTATTCTTAATATGTCTAGTTACTACGCTATTTACTGTATTTATCTATTTTATGTTTAAATCCAACAGTGCTTTTAATGTGTGGGCCAAGAAAAATAGATTGCAACATTGTAGAAACTTAGAGGAGCAACTGATGGGCAGTTAGAATCAGCCTTGGGTGTAATTTTCCCCCCTATTAGTACTCATATACATTACATATTTTTGAAAACATGGTATTCACATATTCATAAGTGTTCTAAAAATAGTTTTCTTCCCTGGAATTTCTACCTACGCTTACAGCTCTAATATTCCTTCCAAGTGCTTGACGGTTTCCCAATCCCACATGTGAGTTTGAGACTAAGTTGACGGAGTGTGCACAGAACACAAACTTTTACCACTGGCTGCTTTAATTTTATAATTTCCAATTTTTTTTTTAAACTTTTAGATTTTAACAGACCTTTGTTACAGGGCAAGTCATGTGGAATTTCCTCTACCTTGTACTCTTGCTGAGTCCATCCCTAGTTTAACTAGAATCTGATCTTGATAAAGCATGCTCCTGGAAAACTACCCAACTCTGTTCTAGCAACCAAAGGTCAGCAAGTCCTAGCCAACTTAATCTTAGCCTTTGTTAAAACTATTTGTTTGTGCGGAACCCCCTCGAGTGAACCATTTATCTTATTTTCTACTAAAACTGCTTGCTTCAAACTGTTTACTTCTGCAAAGACCCATGCAGCTGCTGAGTCAGAGGCCAAGACACAGTCTCTGCCAATACAAACCCAGTGTTCTGGAGACTGGACCCAGATACCCAAACTCTTGAGTGGGGTCCCAGACTGCTAGATAAAATAAAGACTTTTAATTGGCTATACACTGTGTCTGAGTGGTCATCTCTGGTAAGTTCTTCTTAACATTTCTAAGCCATTCAGGGAGCACAGTAATGACAATGTGTTATCAGTGAGCTAAGAACAGAAAAGGAATTAAAAATGAGAGCAGTAGTATGGGAGAGATGATTCTGTGATTAAGAGATATTGCTAGACACACACAAGACAGCTCACAATTGCCTTTAGCTCCAGTTCTAGGGTATCTGACACAGTCTTCTGGCCTCTGCAGGACATGTATACAGATGGTACAAATTTACACATACATGCAGTCTCTCTCTCTCTCTCTCTCTCTCTCTCTCTCTCTCTCTCTCACACACACACACACACACACATACACACACACACACACATGCACACACAAAACATAAAATATTTAATAAGTGAGAGCAGAGAGTCAGAAAGTCCTAATAGTGATTACCAATTATTGAGGGTTTGAGATATTCAAACACTATGCATGTTCACAGTATGTAATTCTTAAGTTGCAAAAAAAAAATTAATTTATAAATGCTAAGAGCTGGGAGTTTTGCTCTGTGTAGAGGGCTTGGCAGAGGGCATGAGAGTAGAATTTAGGTATGAAATGTTCTAACAATCCACACCGCTGACAGTGTATTTGAATGTTTGGTCTGCATGTGGTTGAGCTATTTTGGGACACCATGAAGCACTTATGAATTGGGGGTGGGGGTTGTCTCTCTGAAGAAAATGGGTTGCTTTGGATAGGCATTATGGGTTCTAACTCAGTCTGTGTTCTGGCTTGGGTTTCTTCTCTGATTTCTGACAGCTAAGGGGATAGATAAGACTAACCACTCCACACTCACCCCTATAGCTGCAGGCTGTGAGCCACTCCTAGCACATGTCTTTCCTGCTGTGATAATTCTGTATTCTCAAACTGTGATCCAAAGGCATTCTTCTCCCTTAAGACGATTCTACAAGATCTAACTACAGTAAAAATAAAATAGAAGATTAGTGCCAAGAGTGGGGTCACTGCTATACTAAAACCACACTGTGGTTCATGTGGTTCATAGACTTTGGAACTTGCTTGTGGAACGAATGTGGAAGAATGACTGCTGGGCATGTGAAAAACAGTACTCTGCTGATGAGGTATCCTGGGAAGAAGTTTCTGAGGGGAACATGGACTCCATTGGAACTAGCCTAGAGACCATTCATGTTACATCCTGACAAACCAGCTAGCTACATTCTACTCAAGCCCTCGAAATTTAAACCAGATTGGCTTAAAAATTATGCCCTGCTTTGTTTGGCAGATGAAATTCAAGGGAGTATAGTATCCAGGCTGTGGCATGGCTATTGTTCACTCCCTTTATCTGGATTTGCAATGAGAGAACAGAAGCTAAATCAGAAAGATGTGGAACACAAGTGGTTTGGTGAAGAAAAGGGTATGAGTGATAGCTGTGAACAGGTCAGATAAAATTTGTGCAGACAGAATGGCTTAGACAGTTCATGAGATGCTGTGAAGATCGCTGTAGGAAAATAGGGTTGGCCCTTGACCCTATACACTGAGGCCTCCAGAATTTAAAGTGGGAAATTCATTTGAAAACATTCAGGTGAGAAAAGACTGCCTTAGCAATGGTAGTCTTCTTGACTCATGAACTTCCTGCCTTCAGCATATCTTAGTGTATGCACCAGCTCAACTGGCTGAGGTGCACTTTTGGAAAACAACTGCCTATAGAAATGATTTGACCAGCTCAACTATACAGGCAATTGGCTGCTTTGGACCAAGAGGTTCCAACTACACCTCAAACTGACAGCAATACTTCTTGGTGGTTTCCATGAGAGGTAAGCTTTAAAGAGGGTTTTGAAAGAAAAAAAAATCACATCTTGGAATGAATTGCAGCAAAGAAAGAGTGGTGTAATGTAAGTCTGGAAGAGAAAATTTTGAGTCTAAAATTTGATGAATAAATGTGTGCTCCCACCAAACCCCAACTCCATGCAAGTTAAGAGACAACTTTTGGCTTCTACCTCTAAAACCACTTCTAAAGCGGGTACTATTGTCTTGGACTCAAAGCAGATTCCCAGTTTAGTATACACAGATCGTCAGTTGACAGTTTCTAAACCAAGAGAGTTAGAGGTCAGCTGACACTGTAGTGTGGCCACCTTGATGGACATTACTGTGGGAACAGGCTCTTTTACTTGTTGGCTCTGTGGCATAGAAGGAGTAGAACTGATAAGGTCCATTAAACCGTTATACCACAGTGAAGCACACTAGGATGCTTTTCAACTTAATCTGATATGAGCTTGTCATTTGTCCATCCTTAGAAAATGATACAGAAATTAACTATCTCAACTTTCCGGTTCCTTATAATTTGAGTAAAAATGAAGAAGACAGACTTATTGTTGCACATTGGCTGTCTTCATTTTTTGTTTGTTTGTTTGTTTTTGTTTTTTTGTTTTGTTTTGTTTTTTGGAACACTTACATGCTGTAGGCAACAGATGTGTTGCATAATTACAAGGGCTAATGAAAAACTCATCTTCATCTAATTTCATTTATGGCAGCAGAAAAAAAAAAACAAAAACATGACTTAATTTCTCTTGCAGAGTCAAAGCCCCTTTCAGATCAGGGGCTGAAGGGTTGTTTCTGCATTCACTTCTCACCACAGTGTTCTGCCTTGTTGAAGGCAAATCAGTAACAAAATGTGATCTCTAACATTGAACTAAAGCCAACCTTTCCTTCTGGTAATCTTATCAGTGTCCAGTGTGTGTGACAGGAACAGAAAGTAGATCCAAACCTGAGAAACTCTCAGATGAAGATGCCTGATCTTCTTTTCAGGCTTTCTGGTAAACCTGTGTATCTCCCCACTGGAAATAAACATTAACCTTACTCCTGTGGAATGTTTCCAGAAAGCAGGAAGTACCTCTCATTTTAATTACCTTGTTTAGCAAATACATGTGTCTTTTGACCTGTGGAGACAATTTTTAACTTCTTAAAGGCTTTTTGTCATGGTTTGAACAAATTAAAAGAGATGTTTCCTCAAAGGCTTTGTTTGTTTGTTTTGTTTTTAAATGACTTTTATCTAGTAAATACTAATATTACTTCAGCAATGATTATGATAGCAAGAATACAATTGCATCGAAATTGAAATCTGGCTACAAAATGGCTCAGATTGCCTTCGCCGATCACATATAAATGTTAATAAATCTAGAGATGTTCCTACCATTAATTAGATTTAGCAACTTCCCCAGCCCTGAGTTTTTATTAAATGACATGGCAACTGTCTAAACTCTACCTTAAGTTATATGGTTAGTTACTCCTCATGTAGGAGGAAAAAGATTACACATATGTGACTAGAATAATCAAATTGTTTTATTCAAATTAGTTGTGTGATCATGATTTTGATAGTCTATAAACAAGTGTAAGCAAATGAAGTGATCATATATATATATATATATATATATATATATATATATATATATACTTTGTGTGACTAAGAAGGGCTTTGTAACTAAGTTTTAAAGTGAAACTCGAATATTTTGATTCTATTAATTACATTGAATACTCTTGGAACAAAGACTGAACGATAGTCTTGGAAAAATTATTAATACAATTTGGGAAATAATAATCAGAAACTTTAATATGTAAGAATAGTTGTGACAAAGACTTAAATGTGAGGAGGTCAAGTCAGTCTTTTAAAGTGACAGGTATTATTAAAAAGAGGGAGG
>LR752056.1:75333-112155 GCA_902729485.2 Mus minutoides
AAAAAAAAAAAAGAGGGAGGTGGAGTAGAGAGAGTAATAGAGAATGAGAGACAGACAGAATTTGTGTGAGATAAGGGAGGCATTTTTGGTAGGATGTAGGGTGGCAAAATTAGTGAAGATGTGAAACATCTACTTTCTTTACTAAAGTTTCAATGTAGCCAAATAAACTATAGTGGGAGGCCTTAATATCAGGATTACCAGTAGCTTATCATTTCACTCTTAGGATGAATTCCTCTGAGGTATCAAGAATGTTCTCATTTTAGTAGAACACAGACATCCACGTTTTCATATGCATGGGTACATCATCCAGTCCCACCTCCCACCACTCTCGGAACTGTGTGATTTATTTCACTTGTTTATTTACCCGTGTCCCTCAGTGGACTTCTAGGTGGTGGACATGCAACCAAAGAGTTGTAGTTTGTTGTATATAGGGTAGGAATAAGTTTTAGTTGGTGTTTATAAATCAAGTTGCTTTTGGTTAATATGCATACTTTTGACAGCTGTAACAAAACACACCTTCCTTATCACCTTTCCATGAATAAAATGAAAGCCACTCTGATTTCATCACCTATAATTTCCTTATGCAATCCCTTAGTGATTTGGTGAAAGCAGTAAAGGGAACATGTTACAGAGGGAGAGCCCTGGGCCCTCAGTGTATGAGCTGTCCTGCAACTGAGACAGGAAGAAAAGTTACTGACTACTTTTACTTTTCCAAATATTATTTTTAGCAACTTCCTTCTCTGTCTTCAAGAGATTGGCAGCATTTTGAGAAGAAAAGTATAATAGGAAAACCCAGAAAATCAGGAAGACCTGGATGTCCAAGTCTTTCTAAAATATTGTATAAAATAGTTTTAAGGAGGAGTAGAAGAAACAGAATGTTCAGACAAGTGAAGACAGGGAAAGTGCCTTGTATTTAGGTGAAATTTCTTATGTATATATTAATACTTTAACATTATTAAATATATCATACCTCCCAAATTAAATAAAACCAGGAGGTTGTGAAGAATGGGTTCCTAAGTTTAATACTTTACTCTGTGATGTAAGACAGCCACCAAAGTGATCGTAACCATGTACAATGAGTACTTGTGTAAAGATAAGAGCCAGGGACTGTTCTTTAAGCCTTGGATGGATTCCACTCACATTTTTTCATTCTTTATTAATTATGTTTTATGTTCAGAGAAGAGCGTCTATATGTTACAATGTGCATGAGGAAGTCACAGGCAAACTTGGGTGTGTGTCAGTTCTCTCCTTCTACCAGTGGCTTAAAGGGATCAGACTTGGTGGCAAGCACCATCCCTACTTACTGAGACACCTCATAGCCCCTCCCCCTGTGTTTTAAGAATCTTTGCTAAGCTGGGCAATGGAGGCACACAGCTTTGATATCAGCACTTAGGAGGCAAGAGGCAGGTGGATCTCTGTGAGTTCGAGGTCAGCCTGGCCTATGTAGCAAGTTCTAGGACAGCCAGGGCTTCACAGAAAAACCCTTTCTCTAAAAACAAAAGCAAAAACAAACAAAAAAAAAGCCTTTATAAATAAACATGTGCAGAGCACTGTCTAGCACATCAAAGGCCCTATGCAAAACACTATTCCTATTAACTCTAAGAATTTCCATGAACACCTGAATGAGAATCTCGATGGTGGGTGGTGGTCTGTCTCTGCAGTAAACAGAGGCTTAAAAAGGACAGACCAGAGAAGGTCAGGGAGAATACAAGTACACTTTGGTGGCTTATAATACCTAACTACTGTTTCCACTGTGGCTTAACATGAGTCATTCAGACACATTAGTAAGCACCACAGTTTGCTTTTGTTTTATTTTCTTTTTTTCCTAGAACTTTTCTGTTTTTAAATTAATTTATTTTTAATTAATTAATTCACTTTGCATCCCAATATCAGAGCCCCTCTCATCTCAGTACCCCTTCCCACAAGTCCTCCCACTGTTTCACCTTCACCTTCACCTTCTCTTTTAGGGGAAGACCCCTCTGGATGTCATCCCTCCTGTGATGATTTATATATGCTTGGCCCAGGAAGTGGCATTATTAAAAAGTGTGACCTTGTTGGAGTAGATGTGTCACTGTGGGCATGGGCTTAAGACCCTCATCCTAGCTGCCTGAAAGTCAGTCTTCCACTAGCATCCTTCAGCTGAAGATGTAGAACTCTCAGCTCTGCCTGCACCATGCCTGCTTAGATGATGCTGCCATACACCCACCTTGATGATACTGGTCTTAACCTCTTAACCTGTAATGCAGCCCCAATGCTGTCCTTTATAAGACTTGCCTTGGCCATGGTGGTGTCTGTTCACAGCAGTAAAACCCTAAGACAATGCCTCCACTAACTCCCCCTCCCACTAATCAAGTTGCTGCAGGTCTAGGCACAACTTCCACTGAGGCCAGACAAGACATTCCATTTAAGGGAGTGGGATTCATAGGCAGGCAGGCAGGCATGCCACAGGCTCAGGGACAGCCTCCACTCCAGTTGATGGGAGACTCCCATGAAGACCAAGCTGCTCATCAGCTACATATGTCCATGATAGCTCTTTGGTTGGTGATTAAGTCTCTGAGAGCCCTCAAGTGTTCCAGGTTATTTGACTCTATTGGTCTTCCGTGAAGTCCCTGGCCTCTTCAGATCCTCAAACCTTCTGCCAAACTCGTTAGTAAGACTTCCGAAGCTCTAATGTTTGACTGAGTCTCTGCGTCTCTTTCAATTGGCTGATGGGTGGAGCCTCTGAGAGGTCAGTTATGCTAGGTTCCTGTCTGCATGCATAACAGAGCATCATTAATGATGTCAGAGACTGGTTCTTGTCCATGAGGTGGGTCTCAAATTTGGGGCAGTCATTGGTTGGCCATTCCTTCAGTCTCTGTTCTGTTTTTGTCCCTGTACATCTTGTAGAAAGGGTACATTTTCAGTGGAAGGTTTTGTAGGTGAGTTTCTGTTCTAATTCCTCCACTGGAAGTCCTGCCTGGCTTCAGGAAGTGGTTACTTCAGGATCCATATCCCTCACTGCTAAGAATCTCAGCTAGAATGGCCACATAGATCCACTGGGGTCTTCCTCTATCCTAGGTTTCTGGCATATCCTAGAGTTGCTTCACTGAAGTGGAAATTCTGATTTCTTTGGAAACTCGGTTATGTCATATTATGTTGTGCTCAGGCAGGCAGGTGAAAGGATGTTTTGATGAAGCAGACACAGGTAAAAGGTTGTTTTTGCTGAAGCAGACATGTGATGTTTAGAAAGATTATAAATATTACCCCACAGACAGTGGGAGGAGGCTCTGGCATTAGTATACCTTGCTTTGCCTTGCTAGTCTTTGGTAATGATGCTCTGGCATTGGTTTGCCTTGAATTGAATTGATGATCTTCACTTGTTGTGACTTAGAGAGTAACTATCCAAAGAATTTCTTATGATATTCTGGCAGCTTCCAGCCCCTTCTGAAGACTTAGGCTGATTGGTGGGGCCTCCAACTTTTTTCTGGATCAAATTGCTTTTGCTGGTTTGTGAGTGGTGATTGCTCAGTGCACTTCACTTGCAGCTGCTGATTTGTATTGGTGTTTTGCTACAGGACTGGACTGCTGCCAATGAAGATTGGAATAGCCTCAAAGAATTACTTCTAAACTGGTTCAGAACTCCAGTTTCCTATTAATAATTCTTTTCCAATACCTTTGGTGGGTTGTGGGCTAGAAGGGTGGTTGAAGCTTTTAAGAACATTTATTAAAGTAGGGTTTGAAATGGAGGAGTTAGGGGAAGGAATGAACCAGATGAAGGGATTTGCAACCCGAAGTACCACAATATCAACCAGCCAGACCCTAAAGCTCCCAAGGACTAAACCACCATCCAAAGAGTACCCAAGGAGGGACCTGGGGCTCCAGCTGCATATGAAGCAGAGGATTGCCTTGTCTGGCATCACTAGGAGGGAGGGAGGCCCGTGGTCCTGTGAAGGCTCGATGCCGAGCATAGGGGAATGTTAGAGTAGTGAGGTGGGAGTGGTGGGTGAGTGAAGGGGGGAGGGGAGATAGAGTAGGTGATTTGTGGAGGGGAAACAGGGAAGGGGTATAACATTTGAAATGTAAATAAATAAAATAAATAACAATTAAACAGCAAAGATTCTAAGCTGACACTCACTCCACAGTTGATTTCCCTTCTTACTCCCCTATTTAACCTACCCTGCCACACTCTCCTTCCCATCCCCTCTTCCAACCGATTCTCTCCTTCCATCAACCTCTGATAACTATTTTCTCTCCACTTCTGAGAAAGAACAAACCATCCTCCTTTGTGGCCTCCTTGCTCTTCGGGGTCTTTGGGTTTGTTGATTATAGCATGGTGAGCTTGCACTTTGTGGCTAATACCGTGTATGTACTTCTGGGCCTGGATTACCTGACTTAGGATGATATTGTCTAGTTCTATTAATTTGCCTGGAACTCATGATGTCCTTGTTTTTAATGTCTGAGTATTATTCCATTGTGTAAATGAACCACATTTTCTGTATCCATTCTCCAGTTGAGGGACATCTAATTTGTTTCCAGTTTCTGGCTATTATGAATAAAGCTGCTATGAACATAGTTGAGCCAGTGTCCTTGTGGGATCTTTTGGGTATATGCCCAGGTATGGTATAGCTGGGTCTTGAGGTACAGCTATTCCAAATTTTCTGAGAAACTGTCAAATTGATTTTCAGAGTGGTTGTACAAGTTTGCACATCCACCAGAAATGGAGAAGTGTTTCCTTTGCCTTGCAACTTTGCCAGCATGTGCTGTCCTTTCAGATTTTTATCTTAGCCATTCTGATGTGTGTAAAGTGGAACCTCAGAGTAGTTTTGATTTGCATTTCCCTAATGACTACAGAAATTGAACCTTACTTTAGGTACTATATTCGAGATTTATCTGTTGAGAATTCTCTGTTTAGCTCGGTACTTCATTTTTTTTTTTTATTGTGTTATTTGGATTGCTGGTGTCTAGCTTCTTGATATATTTGGATATTAGCCCTCTACCAGATGTAGGGTTAATGAAACTTTTTACCAATTTGTGGACTGTTGGTATGTCTTAATGATGGTATCCTTTGACTTACAGATGCTTTTCAGTTTCATGATGTTCCATTTATTAATTTTTGACATTATTGCTTAAGTCACTGATGTTCTGTTCAGGAATTTGTTTCCCGTACCAAGAAGTTCAAGGCTATTTTTTCACTTTCTGTTCAATTAGATTTAATATATCTGGCTTTACATTGAGGTCTTTGATCTATTTGGACTTGAATTTTGTACAAGGTTCTAAATATGAATCTATTTGCAGTCTTCTACATGCAGACATCCTATTAGACCAGCATCATTTATTGAAGATATTTTCCTTTTTCCATTGTATTATTTTGGCTTCTTTGTCAAAAATCAAGTGTCCATAGGTTTGTGGGTTTATTTCTCAGTCTTTGATTTGATTACACTGATCAATCTGTCTGTTTTTATACCAATACCATGCAGTTTTTATTACTACTGTTTTGTTATACAGCTTGAAGTCTAGGATAGTGATACCTCTAGAAGTTCATTTATTGTTCAGTATTGTTTTAGTTATCCTGGGTTTTTTTTTTTGTTGTTTGTTTTTCCATATGAAGTTGAGAATTGTTCTTTCCAGATGTAAAGAATTGTGTTGGAATTTTGATCTGGATTTCATTGAGTCTGTAGAAAGCCTTTGGTAAGATGGCCATTTTCACCCTGTTAGTCCTACTGACTCATCAGCATGAGAGATCTTTCCTTCTTCTGATATCATCCTCATTTTCTTTCTTCAGAGACTTGAAGTTCTTTTCATACAGATATTTTACTTGCTTGGTTAGAGTTAGAAAAAGGTGTTTTATATTATTTGTGGCTATTATGAAGAGTATTGTCTCTCTGACTTCTTTCTCTTCCTGGTTATTGCCTGTATAAAGAAGGGCTAGTGATTTCTTTGAGTTAATTTTGTATCCATGCATTTTGCTGAAGTTGTTTTTCAGCTGGAGGAGTTCTCTGCTAGAATTTTTAGTTCCCTAAAAATTTGCTTATTGTATATTATTATATCATCTGTGAATAGTGATACTTTGACTTCCTCTTTTACAATTTGTGTCCCCTTGATCTCTTTTAGTTGTCTTATTGCTCTAGCTAGAGCTTCAAGAATATATTGAATAAACAGGGAGAGAGTAGGCAGACATGTCTTGTCCCAGGTTTCAGTAGAAATGCTTTATATTTCTATCCATTTAATTTGATGTTGGTTATTGGGTTGCTGTATATTGCCTTTAGGAATGCAACTTGTAACCATGATCTATCTCTCAAAGACTTTTAGCATTAAGCGGTATTAGATTTTGTCAAATGTTTTTTCAGCATTTAATGAGATCTTGTGTCTTTTCCTTTCAATTTGTTTATATGGCACAATATGGTGGTAGATTTTCATATATTGAGCCATCCCTACATCCCTAAGATGACTCCTTTGATTATGGTGGATGATGTCTTTGATGTGTTCTTGGACTCAGTTTAAAATTATTTTTACATAAATGTTTACAAGGGAAATTGGTTTGAAATTCTCTTTCTTTGTTGAGTCTTTGTATGGTTGAGGTATTAGGATGACTGTAGCCTCATAGGATGAGTTTGTTAAATGTGCCTTCTGTTTCTATTTTGCAGAATAGCTTATAGAGTATTGGCATTAGCTCTTCTTTGAAAGTCTGGTAGAATTTTGCACTAAAACCATCTGGCCCAGGGTTGCTGCTGTTGTTGTTTGGGGGGGGGGGGAGGTTGGAAAACTTTTAATGACTGCTTCTGTTTCTTTATGAGTTATAAGACTATTCCAGTAATTTACTTGCTCTTGAGTTAGCTTTGCTAATTGGTATCTTTCCAGAAAATCTTTCCTTTTATTTAGATTTTCCAATTTTGTGGACTACAAGCTTTTGAAGTAAGACCCAATTATTTTTTTGACTTTCCTCACTGTCCATTTTTTTTTTTTTTTCGAGATAGGGTTTCTCTGTATAGCCCTGACTGTCCTGGAACTCACTTTGTAAACCAGGCTGGCCTCGAACTCAGAAATTTGCCTGCCTCTGCCTTCTGAATGCTGGGATTAAAGGCGTGTGCCACCACGCCTGGCCTCACTGTCCATTTTTATATCTCCCTTTTCATTTCTAATTTTGTTTATTTGGATACTGTCTCATTGCTTTTTTAGGTAGTTTGGCTAAGGGCTTGTCTATCCTGTTGATTTTCTCAAAGAACCAGCTCTTGGTTTTGGTGATTGTTTGTCCTGTCTTTTTGTTTCTAACTGATTGATTTTAACCCTGAGTTTGATTATTTCTTGCTGTCTACTGTGTCTATATGTATATTCTTTTTTTTTTTCTTGAGCCTTCAGATGTACTTTTAATCCATTAATATGAGAACGCTCCAGTTTATTTATGAAGGCACTTAGAGCTGTGAATTGTTTCTTAGCACTGCTTTCATTTCACTACCCATATGTTTGGGTATGTTTTGCCTTCATTTTCATTAAGTTCTAGAAAGTCTTTAATTTCTTTATTTCTTCCCCTACCCAGTGACCATTGAGTAGAGAGTTGTCTAGTTTTCATGAATATGTAGGCTTTCTGTTATTTCTGTTATTGTTGAAGTCCAACTTTAATCCAGAGTGATCTGATAAGATGCAAGGGGTTGCTTTAATCTTGTGTCTCCTGAGACTAGCTTTGTGAATGATTATATGATCAATTTTGTAAAAGGTTCCATGAGGTGCTGAAAAGAAGGTATATTCTTTTGTGTTTAAAGGAAATGTTCTATAGATAGCTGTTAAGTACATTTGAACCAAAACCTTTGTTAGTTTCATTATTTCTCCCTTTAGTTTCTGTCTTGATGATCTGTCCATTGGTGAGAGTCTTTTACTATTATTTTGTGGAATTAAATTGTGTGACTCAGAAATCCACCTGCCTCTGCCTCCCGAGTGCTGGGATTAAAGGCATATGCCACCATGCCCAGCATCCTGGATGTTTTATGTCCTGAACATTTTTAGATTTTCTGGTTTTTTTGACTGGTATATTGATTTCTTCTATTGAATTTTCTACACCTTAGATTCTCTCTTCCATCCCTTGTATTCTGTTGGTGATACATATATCTGTAGTTCCTGTTCTCTTTCCTAGGTTTTCCATTTCCAAGATTGCCTCAGTCTGTGTTTCTTTATTGCATCTGTTTCCCCTTTCAGATCTTGAACTGTTTTATATATTTCCTTCTCCTGTATCCCTTGCATCTTCTTGTATTTCTTTATATTTACTTGCTTCCTACTTTAATGCCTCTATCTGATAGAATGTATTTTTTCTGTACTTCCTTTATGGATTTATTCATGTCTTCTTTAAAGGCTTTTATCTTATTTGTAAAATTGGATTTAAGATCCTCTTCTTGTGCTTCAGTTTCATGAAGATATCCAGGGTTTGTTGTGGCAGGATAGCTGAAATTACTGGTGCCATATTGGCCGTGGTCTTATTGACTGTATTCTTATATTGTCCTTTAGGCATCTGGTTTTCCTTAGTGTTGTCTGGATGATCTTCATGGTAGCAGGCATTCTGGAAAAGGTGGAGGTAGCTCTGGATTAGACAATGAAGGTCAGGGTACCTGACTGCTGGGTGTGGCTCTGGAGTCCTTATCCTTCTTTCCACTTCCACTTTTTTTTTTTTTTTTTTTTTTTTAGTCAGCAAGATTCAACAATAGTCTTGATAAAAAGTCATCAGTGTCTTCACAAAATATAAAATAATTAATAATACACTAAAGTACACACATATGATATCTGACTATTAAAAGATAGTTATAGAAATGACAGTCACCTTTAACAAATAGAACAAGATGCTGTTCTCATGGACTGAAAGGCTGACTTACTGCTAGAAAATATCAATCATTCTCGAATTTCTCATGACCCAGGACAGTTTCCTTGAAACCTTTTTGTGTTGAAGTTGACAGTCAGGCTCTAAAACATTATAGACTGTAGCTGACTTAAGAATAGTAAAACTTGAAGGGCATGGTGGCAGAGGCAGGCGAATTTCTGAATTCGAGGCCAGCCTGGTGTACAAAGTGAGATCCAGGACAGCCAGGGCTACACAGAGAAACCCTGTCCCAAAGAACGAAAAGAAAAAAAAAAAGGAATAGTAAAACTATTTTGTAAATAGAAACTTGGAAGCCTACTCAAAATTACCCATACAGGTCCAGGGTCTTTTCTGTGGGTTCAAAGAGTTAGTGACCTTTTGGGGGGACTAGTCTGTCATGGTTAACCAGTTCCTCAATGTCCTTGATAACCATTCTTTAAAGGTGAATTTAGAAATTTTGGAGAATACAAAGAGACTTGTATTTTTTTTTTTGATATATCAAGTCAGTTTATTAAGTATAAATGTCATGTATAAAACCATCATGTATAAAATTTCTAGTGGCAATTAAAGAATAATTAGAACTTGCACACATGGTCAAATCTAAGAATTAATATCAATAATCTGATGAAGTTTTATTAGGAATGTCACTCCTCTTTCAGAAGAACATTATGTTGGGACTGGGTGCAGCTCAGTGGTAGAGTATTTGCCCATCCTGTGAGAAGCTCTGAAGTTGATCTCTACCTCTAAAACCCAGAAATAAAGTGCCCTTCCTCAACCACAAACTAGAAGACAAAAGCAGCACTTGATCCTCTGTTAAGGACACTTACACTGTTCAAATAGAACAACCGAGATTCTAAGTCCTTTCCCAGTTTGCATTACTGTATGGGCTTCCTGGGATTGGATGGAGCAGGAACAGAAATATGTCTGCAGGTTCCACTTCCACTTTTAATCATTATGGCTGGAAAGAATTCTTTCCAAATCACTAATGCAATTTTCCTTCCTTTTCTGATTTTAAATCTACTTCTGGTCTCTTCTACTTCCCTTAATGTTTCTGAATGTGTCCCCATTTTATTGTGGCCCCCATATTCTTTCTTTCCAAATAAGTATTAGTACTTATTGGAAAATCCTTCTCTAATTGTTTTGTTTCTTTAGATGTTCAAAATCCTGTTAATTATACATGTGTGTATACATGTATATATGCATATATGTATATGTATTTACATATGTACATGTGTAATACAATCATATGTATATATATATATATGCATATATATATAAATGTGTGTGTGTGTGTGTGTGTGTGTATGTGTGTGCATGCCTGTGTGTCTGTGTGCCTGTATGTTTTTGTGTCTGTGGGTTGATCTTTTTTTTTTTTCAACTTTTATTAGATATTTTCTTCATTTACATTTCAAGTGTTATCCAGAAAGTTCCCTATATCCTCCCCCCTCCCAGCCCTGCTCCCCTACCCACCCTCTCCCACCCCTTGGCCCCGGCGTTCCCCTGTATTGGGGCATATAAAGTCTGCATAACCAAGGGGCCTCTCTTCCCATTGATGGCCAACTAGGCCATCCTCTTCTATATATGCAGCTAGAGACACGAGCCCAGGGGGTACTAGTTAGTTCATGGTTATTCTTCCACCTATAGGGTTGAAGACCCCTTCAGCTCCTTGGGTACTTTCTCTAGCTCCTTCTTCCTTGGGAACCCTGTGTTCCATCTAATAGCTGACCGTGAGCTTCCAGTGGGTTGATCTTTTGAGACAGGGTTTCTCTTTGTAGCCCTGGCTGTCCTGGAGCTCAATCTGTAGGCCATACTGACCTTGAGCTCAGAGATCTACTTGCCTCTGCCTAAAGGTGTATATAATTATCACCCTGCATCAGTATGAAATATCTATACAGTTCTTTAGTTAAATTCTTTTATTCTTCTTACATCTATCTATCTATCTATCTATCTATCTATCTATCTATCTATCTTTAATTTTAAGCTCCAGATTTTATTCCACTTCTAGTCCACATCCCATACCTCCTTCCCGTTCTCTGTCTCTATGAGGATATCCCCACCCTCCACCCCCACCCCAACTGACCTCTAAACTCCCTCGAGCCTTCAGTCTGCTTGAGGCTTAGGTTCATCTTCTTTGACTGAACCCAGACCTGGAAGTCTACTCATATGTGCTGGGGGGCTCATATCAGCTGATGTATGCTGCCTGGTTGGTGTTTCAGTATCTGAGAGATCTCAGGGGTCCAGGTTAATTGAGACTGCTGGTCCTCCTACAGGGCTGCCCTCCCCTCAGCTTCTTCCATCTTTCCCCTAATTCAGCCACAGGGGTCAGCAGCTTCTGTCCTTTGGTTGGGTGCAAATATCTCCATCTGACTCTTTCAGCTGCTTGTTTGGGTCTTTCAGAGGGCAGTCATGATAGGTCCCTTTTTTTTTTTTTTTTTTTTTTTTGAGTACTCCATAGTTTATGTAATAGCATCTGGTCTTGGGGCCTCCCCTTGAGCTGGATTCCACTTTGGGCCTGTCACTGGATGTTTTTTTCTCCTCTGGCTCCTCTCTATTTCCATCCCCAAAGTTCTTTCAGACAGGAACAATTATGGGTCAGAGTTTTGACTCTGTGATGGCAACCCCATCCCTCACTTGATGCACTATCTGCTGGAGGTGGGCTCTATAAGTTCCCTCTCCCCAATGTAGGGCACTTCATCTAAGTTCCCTTTCTTTGAGTCCTGAGGGTCTCCCATCTCCCAGGTCACTGATACATTTTGGAGGGTTCCCACAATCTCCTACCTCCCAAGGTTGCATGTTTTTATTCTTTCTGCTGGCCCTCGGGGATTTCAGTCCCTTTCCACTCAATATTATAAATTCTTTAACAACAAACTTTGAATTTAGTTTATAGATTACCAGTGAGATCTTTGTTTTTAATTGCTTTAAGATGATAATTTTGTTTAAGTAAATGTAGAAATAATTATTATATGTCTTTGAGAGGTTTTCACTGGAAGTTAGAAATGATACCTTTGCAGGACAAATTACCAAGATTATAAACTAAATTTAAAGTTTTATTATTTATATTTCAGGATAAGACAGTCACTTTCATTAAATATGCTCCATTTCATGTATTTGGTAATACACTAGGAAAACACAATCTGACAAAAGACATGAGGTAAGTTTATCACAGTGCAATTTACTGATATTGTAGATGATACCTGGCTTACAAGCAATGGTGTCAGCACTTAAATCCTGGTCTGTGTCCAATTCTACATGCTTTTAGTGTCTTATACATCTACTTTTATTACACAAGACTATAGGGAAAAGTTCTTATGCCTCACGATCTGCCTCAAACACTTTCATGGGAGTATTTGCTCTCTGCAGATTTTCCCTTGTGGGAATGGCACTTCAAGATGATCAGATTAGACACCTGTCTCTTACTTTAGGGAGACCTCAAAGGCAACAATGAAGCAATCTGGCAGAGTTCACAAAACTACAAAAGAAGGTCTCTCATCTTTTGTCAAGTGAGTCTCACTTTGATGTAAGAGCAAGTACTGCCCATGTGGATCTCACTAGGAATTAAGAGGATGCAGAAAGTTCCCTCATCATCTGAAGAAATACAAAATCGACACTGTGGTGGTGGTCTGATCAAGAGAGGAACTGATTTCTGCCCTTTTGGATCAAACACTCACATGTCCTTTATGAACATAGTGAAGAGGAAGAAAATTCAGTCAGAAAAAAGAATAAATGGAAATTTTGCCACGTAATGTGTAATAAAAAATCAACCAGGTCCAGTCATGGAGATGGTTCAGTGGGTAGAACATTTGCTGTGTGCTTGGAAAGACCTAAGTTAGATCCTTAGAATCGAGGTGAAAGCTGCTCTAGGGTATGTGGGCAGAGTGTGCCCCAGTGGGAGTGAAGCAGGGAGAGAAATACCAGCAGAGAGATGCCTTGCCAGACTAGCAAAAACTGGTTCAGACAAGCCAAAATTGGTGAGCTCTGACTCAGCAAGAGATCCTGTCTCAATACGTAAGGTGGGAAGTGGTTAAAGAAGGCACCGGGAGGCCTTCATGCATACACATGCATATGCACATGCACATCACACACATGCATCCAGACATTGTAAGTAAATACAAACACATGCATGTGAACCACTCATACAAAAGTTTGTTGGGTTAAAAAAAAAATACCTCCCATAATCAGCCACCAAAATAAACACTATAGCATATGCCAGCAAGATAATGCTGAAAGGGAACTGATATAGCTGTCTTGTGGGAGGCTATACCAGTGCCTGGTAAACACAGAAGTGGATGCTCACAGTCAGCTGTTAGTTGGAACACAGGACTCCCAAGGTAGGAGCTAGAGAAAGTACCCAAGGAGCGGAAGGNGGGGACGCGGGAGGGTAAGGGAAAATTTCTGGATATTATGAGAAATGTAAATGAAGAAAATATATAATAAAGAGAAAAAAAATAGTAGTTGTTTTACAATTGTTCCATCTGCTAAATGCATGCCAGGACACATTTCTACCAGACTCTCATCATTCTGCCTATTCCTATGCTGACATATTTCCCTAGTACCCTGTGTATCTGTATCTACCTCCGTTCACATGTCTATGTACTTACCTGCCATTATCTCTCAGTCAACCAGAACTGTGTTCACACCTGTAGTGGTGCTGTGCTTCGTTACCTGTGGGAATGTTCATTTTCATTCCCTGAAAATCTGAAGTGGTTGAAGAAGCTTTGGCCCCAGTAGAAACCTGAAAGCTCTGCCTAACTAATACTTCAACTGTGTTCTGGCTTAAATAATCACACACATACATGGGGATTTCTCTGCTAATGGGGAAGGACTCAAAAGGCTGCTGTAATTATAATTGTCAATTTTGAACTCTTACTTTCTCTGCTTCCTTCATGGCTTTTTTCCCCCTCTGTCTATCTGTAAGTGATTTATTACTCCCAGGAAAAAAGAATACAATTTAATAAGGCTTTTTAGAAATTGCATTTCAATCTTTCCTTTGAACAAGTAGATGTTCTTCACTGATAATGAAGGAAAACCCAATTGAAAAATGAAGCAAGGTTATTAATTGGCAGTTTAAATGAATTTAAAATATTACAATTCTGATCAATAATTCAACAAGCAATATATACATGTAACCTTTAAAACTGCTTAAAAATTAACATACTGACCACATTCAATTTGCGTGGAGATGGGGGAAGTCGGAGATGTTGCTATACTCTGAATGGTGAGAGAAATGAAAATGGTCTCTTTCGAAGAGCAACTTGGAACATTGGTCAGAACTTTAAGTTTATGTGGCTGCAATTCCATGGCTATTATTAAAGGCATATTGCATAACTGCTTATGAGAATAAATGCTCAGTAATATGAATGTGCCTCACAAAGGAATATATATGGGCTATCAAAATAGAGATAAACCCAGATGGGAATACCTAAGATCCATTGTGATGTGATGAATAAATATTTTAGTGTTTTATGTGGGTATAAAAGTAAGCTCTCTCAGAAAAGCTGAAAGCTCCTAGCAATGTTCGTTGTGGGTGAGGGTAAAGAAAAGGCTACAAAACCGTAGACCAGGCTGGTCTCAAACTCAGAAATCTGCTTGCCTCTGCCTCCCAAGTGCTGGGATTAAAGGCATGTGCCACCACTGTCCGGCCAAGGAAAAGGCTACAATATCTGTAATTTAAAGGAGAACTATTTATAATATTCTATAATGTTATTATTTTTATCACATAGTTTTTATATAGTAACTTTTATAGAGAGAATTTAAGGAAAAAATATGCAACCTTAGCTTATTTGCTGCAATTGCTTTTCTTGCACTATTGCAGATGCCAAGAAGTACTTGCTGACAGGAGTCTGATATAGCTATCTCTTGAGAGGCTCTGCCAGAGCCTGAAAAGTACAGATGCAGATGCTCACAGCCAACCATTGGACTGAGCACAGGCACCCCAATGGAAGAGTTAGAGAAATGCCTAAAGGAGCTAGAGGAGTTTGCAACCCCACAGGAAGAACAATATCAGATCCCCCCAGATCTCCCAGGGCCTAAATCACCAACCAAAGAGTACATATGTAGGGACCCATGGCTCCTGCCGCATATGTAGGAGAGGATGGCCTTGTGGGACATTAATGGGAGGAGTGGCCCTTGGTACTGTGAAGGTTTGATGCCCCAGGGAGGGGAATGTTAGGGCATTGAGGCATGAGTGGACTGGGGGTAGGGGAGCATCCTCATAGAAGCAGGAAGAAGAAGGATGGGATAGGGGGTTTCCAGAGTGGAAATAGGGAAAGGAGATAACTTTTGAATTGCAAACAAATAAAATGTTCAATAAAAAAATAAATAAAACATTACAAAAGAGAAGAAGAAGAAAGTAAAAGAAGATAGAACCTGTTAGGAACACAAAGAGGGCGCTGTGTTGGAATTTGATCTTTCTTGTTGCCACCAAAACATTGGAAGCCCTTAGTCATGCATTTAAAAAGAAATTAATATAATATTCTACAGAACACTTTCTCTTCCATTTTGATTGATAATAGAGGAAAGAAAACAATGGACCAGGTACTTTGAAGTAATGTGATGTGAGAGAGCAAAATCAAAGCGATGATGAGATGGATTTCATGAAGGATTTGAGCACAGCTGTATTTTTAACATTGTATGCTAAGGAGACCACTCCTCAATCAAAGCTTATATTCCAAACACAAATCTAGGTCATCAGAAGCAGTTCACAGCTGCTGTCCCATAATATCTGTCTTTACACACTCATTTCTTAGAGTAGTTGTGTCAATCATCATGATTGTGTGTAAGGATTTAGGTAGAGCCTGACATAATTTGCTTCCTTGGATGAAGGACAATTGTTATGAACACAGAGTTTGAAATTAAAGGATTTAGATTAGAAGCATGGGGTCTGCTGTGATTTGGTTTGGGCAATGTATGCCATCTTTCTGAACCAGTTTTGTGAAATAAAAATAGCTATTTTAATAGTAAGTGTTATTTAGCATCCCTTGTTTTTAATCATCATCATCGGCTATAGTCATCATTATCTTGCAGGACTAAGAACTCTCACAAGAGGCTGTAGAGACGGCTCAGCAGTTAAGATAATGCTCTGGTAGAGGACCCAGGTTTGATTCCCAGCACTACCATCTGGAACTCCAGCTCTGGGGGATTCAGGCCTCTGCTGGCACACAGGCGCTTACAGGCAAAAACACTTCTACGTATAAAATACAAATAAATGAAAATTTTAAAAACCTTCATAATTTTTTGTTGGATTATGATATCCATTCTTCTTGCTGCTTAGATTTAGACTTTATTATTACACATTACATTCCCATCTCCTTTTTTAACGGAGAACATCTGACAAATTCTTTGCATCATTTTCTACTCAGCATATTCCATCACTTTCTTATCTGCCCTTGACACCCTGGTGACAGTGGCCGGCTAAGCACCTTCACAGTAAGTCTGGCCAATGAGTCAATGGCCAAAATCAGATTCCATGAATAATTTTTCTATCTTGTCAAACTTAAGCCATTAACCTTACAACTCTATATTTTGGGACTTTCTTTAAACTTTAATTGTTTTTAGTGTCTTTTTTGCTCTAAGAATTGTTTTGTGAACATTTTTTTTTTAACATTATGAAGTGATTTGGGAATTCTCTCTGTCTTTTGGCCTGTGGTTATACATTCTAAGCACTGAATTATAATCACTGAAACTATAAACATCAAAAAAAAACCCATATAAAATTTGTAAACAAAAAAAGCTTTTACCATCTATGTAGTAATTTCTCAAAATTTGGGAGTTTGTACAGTCTGTTAGCTCAGTAAACTTTCTCTAAGAAAACCTGGGAAAAATTGGTTTATCAAAACAGAACAGTTGTTTCTTTATCAAGAAATTCTTTTCATTAGCTTTGTTTTATAATCAAAAGATCTCTATTCAAGTAATAACAATATTTGGAAAATTATTTTGGTAAATGAACACATAATTTTTAATTCACCATGAAGCATTTTTGTACACAATTACTTATTTTTGTTTAATACCAGTTCAAAATCCTATTTATGAGTAGAATAACGTCATCACCTCATATTTACTTTGAGTTACTAAATATTTATCTTGCATGTTAAAAAACCTCCAAGCACTTATATAGGAAAAAAGAAGAAGAGAAATACAAAACGAAATAGAAACAATCGCTTGATAGCTGAAAAGGCTCACCCATGGAATAAAATATAAATCTATCATAAGATCTTATTGAATTTGTCATATTGCAAAAATACAAATTAAGAATATCATGCATCAATAGCCCATGATCTGAGGTTGCAGCATGAAAGAGCTCTGTCCATGAGTGTGTAAACTCTTTGGAGTTCTGGTGTCCATTCTGTTAGTCTCAAACTGTGTGTGGTAATTGGTTAGTTACAATATTGCCAGTGTGCCTGAAAACTGAATTTTCAGTCCTTTTTGTTTTAAATTAAGTACAAGTTGCTAGTGACTCTTGTGTTGGACACTACAACTTCTGAAATCAGGCAATTTATTAATTTTCTTATTATATACTATATATTCCATGTTGAAAAAAGTTTAAAAATATCAAACTTTAAAAGATGTTCCTGTTTGACTAAGCAAAACTAATGCTGGAAGTCAATAATACAGTGATATTTAAATATGCATGAAGTTCAAATTTCTAAATTAATGAATATAGATCTTTCAAACATCTTCAATACTCATTAATAAAATGAAGTTAAGTCGATTTTCATATATAACTTTAATGTGTTATATTTTTAACTTCCAACTTGAAAAGTTACCAGTTATACTTTACATTAAATTAGGATCATACATTAAATATGTACATAGATTTCAAACACATTTCTCCAAAGGCTAAAACAAGTGTATGTACAGATGTTGGTACAAGCATATGTACAAAAATATATTATACATGGAGAAAAGTTTAGTTTGAGGTTGTTACCTTAATGTGAGGTTAAGGACTAATCTACTTGGATACTTTAACAGAAAATTCTGACTAGTTTGGAAAATAGTGGAAGTCTTTTTAAAAATCTACATTAGAAAAGTATTAATTGATAACTCAGTTTTAAGATTTTATGGTATGAAGAAAAGATGGACAAAAAAATACTTAAAAACAGCAATGGATATTGGGACACTAACCATACGAATTGAAGAAAAGGAGATAGACTTTGACAGTGATGTTTCATGGGTAAGTATTGCTATAGAAATGTGTGTAAAGTATTATTACAGAATCTACCATCATTCAAAAGAGAGGTCCCAAGTATGTACACATACTCGTGGTAGTTGCTAACCAAATATGTCCTCTTCAAACTTCTCTTTGACATGTACGTTAGGACTTCTAAATATATAGCTTGAAAGCTAGACTTGGGATTATGAACCTATAATCTTAGCAGTTGGGAAGCTGATGCAGGGGAACCTCAAGTTTGAGGACATCCTGGGTTACACAGTAGACTTGTCCCACAGTATGAAATAAAATAAAATTTGAAAGGTAAGTTTGTTCACACTGTCACTTTAAAATGCTTTAAGAGTGTACATATTGCAGAATATGAACTTTCTTCACTGTTTACAGAATATTGTGGTGTTCAGGCTCCTAAATTTACTTTTCCACCCTTATCTTAAATGGATTTTATCTTAAAATCCATTCATTCTCTTACCTCTTGCGTCAGGATACTTGTTCATTCCTAAAATAGATTAAGAACCCTTATATGTTAATGTCTTTTGACATAATTTTCTCAAGAATAGCCTGACTCTACCCCTCTTTGTAAAGCTTCCTGCTGAACTCAAGAACATTGCCTAATGTCAGCTCTTCAAATCCTTCCTGCATGCCCTAGGCACAGCTAATTTCTCCTATGCTCTGTGTTTTCTGAAACTCCCCATAATTGCTTCTCTCCTAAATTAGTGATAATGTTTCAACATTAAATTAGAGTTAATTATTTGCATCACTCATTACCATTTTCCTCACTATGATGACTTTGCCAAGCTGATATCATGCCTTATTCATCTCTGTATGAGGTAATGCATGCCTACCTCACACTAAGCCTCAGCTATATGGAGTTATTACCTTATTGCGTACAACCCAACCACTTCTACAAATGTGCAAATCTAGAGTTACTGATTATGCTTGAATTTGAAAATTCTCTGTACCACATAAAGAATGTTCCTTCCAAAACCTGCCTGGTTACAGAGAATACTATAGTGCTCATCATTCCTATTTTTTCTTAAGGCCTGAAAATTTTTACTTTTCTTGGTTTCATTAATTATGTTGGCAACTGTATTGATGTATTTTAATTTTATTCATTTGTTCTAGAAATAGATATTGACAAATTACTATGCACTAGAGAGTTTAATAGGCATTGGAGATGCACTGGGAATACAACCCCCAAGAAGTTTCACATCCAGAAAAATGCAAACTCATGAAATAGTAGATTAATATAATTAAATTTTTATACTTGATACAGAACATGTTTTGAATGATTTTAAATATACAGTTTTGATGGGTAAAGTAGATTAAAGGATGCCTCTTTGAAGGTGTGGTATTTATGCTAATAACTGAAGGATGGATAAGAACTAAGTAGAGCAATGAGGTTCTGGAGAGTACAGGTAGTGGAAAGCTAGAAACATGGAGAATCTAAGATCAGACAAGTAGAGTCTGTCCAGGAAAGAAGTCCATTTTACAGAGTAATGCTGTTCAATAGAGAATGATTCCAGCCCTCAGAAGAAGTTAAAATCCTTTGTTCAAAATTCCTGCTCTCAAGTTTTTATCATAAAGCTACCTTTTATTATTTTCCTACAACCATATGCCTGAATTCTTGGAACCATTCTCTTGTCTTTCCCACTCCTCTTTCTGGTTGGATCATCCCAGATGTCCATCCTCAAACTCTACCTACCCACATTGACCAGTTCAGATCCTGAAGTGCTTTCTTTTCTCCTCAACTGTCATAAATGACCCCCTCTGTTTGTCATCTCAGTTGTATTTTATATGGTTCACTCTATGTGGAAATTATATTTGATTGTCTTTATAAAAATTCTTGTTTAAAATAAATCTAACACAATATCTTGTAAAAGTAAATACTTTTCCTCAAAAAAGGGACTTCCAATGAATTATTTGTGAGATTATGAAATAACCAAGAGGATGTTAACAAACGACAGAGTTCAACATCATAATTTTCTACTTAGCAAGGACTTGTATGCATAGTAAGCCCATGTGTCATCAGTGGTTGCATGAGTGGGAACAGTCTCCTTTGTCCCTAAAGTTTGAGAGAAAAGTATATGAGCCATGACATATGCTGTGAAAGCCTTTAAAGTGATAGCCTTAAAAATAAGTATTGCAAATGTTATTATTCCATTTAGGAAATCAGTACTTTTCATCTAAAGGGAAATTTTGTTCTTTTTAAGACAAACCAAAAGACTCACCTACCTCTTTATTCAAGCTTGTGAAGATAGCAAATAACATTTTTGAGTAAAGACATAGATATTTCCCGGGTTTAGTGTTTGCAGAGGTTTCTTTGGTTTGCACAGGAAACCATGTCTCCCCTTCCTATGCTATGAAACTTCTTGTCATTCTCACCTTCCTAGAAGGGAGAGTCAGGAAAAGTGTAAAAAGAAGACAATTTGGATTGAGCAAGAATGATTGAAGTATTTCCATTTTACTCAAATTATACAGGCAGTCACTGGTTAAGGAATCCAAGTGAAAGTGATAAAGTTTGTTTCTTCAAAAATTCAGTTACTGTATCTTAAGAGTGCTGAAGAAAGCATCATCTCTGTTCAGGGGGATTTTTTTTTTTTTTTTGTCATTATAGGAAGAAGAATTTTACTAAGTCTTGGCTTCAGATGGCATCAAAATGTTTATAGTATCATTTGAACTGATACTTCTTTGTCTGACTTTGTTTCCTCCTAGCTCTATATCTTTCTTAACCTCTCTGGGATTAAGCACATTTGCTTTTATGATTCTGCAGGTTTTTCTTGAGCAACAACTAGTGACAACTTCAGTGTTAAATAAAGGAATTGGAAGTCAACATCATTTACATCATTTCCTTCTATTCTTTTTGTTTTGTTTTGTTTTAGAATTTAGATAGTTAAAGATGATTGAAATAGGAGCCTGATATACCTGTCTCCTGAGAAGCCCTGCTGGAGCCTGACCAAAAGAAATGCGGATGCTTGCAGCCAATCACAGGGACCCCAATGGAAGGGTTAGGGAAAGGACTGAAAGAGCTAAAGAGCTTTGCAGTCCCATAGCAAGAACAACAATATTAACCAACCAGACCCCACAAAGCTGCCAGGGACTAAACCACCAACCAGAGAATACACATGGAGGGACTCATGGCTCTAGCTGCATATGTAGTAGAGAATGACCTTATCTGGCATCAGTAGGAGGGAAGGCCCTTGGTCCTTGGAAAGCTTGATGCTCCATTGTAGGGGAATGCTAGGGCAGCGGGGCAGGAGCAGGTTGGTGGGGGAGCACCCTTATAGATGCAAGGGGGAGGGGAGATGGGATGGGGGCTGTAGAGGGGAAACTAGGAAGGGGGATAACATTTGAAATGTAAGAGAGGTTTGGTGGTGTGGGGGCATGGGAGGGGACATCTTCTTGGAGAGGAGGGTTGGGGGCAGAGGAGGTGTGGGATGTGAAACAGTCAGAGGGTATACTGGGAGGGGGGGAAGTCTGGACTGTAAAAAAGATTAAAGAATAAATAAAAAAGAAATGTAAATAAATAAAATAACCAAAAAATATGACACTTGTGGTTAGTTCTGTGGGTATGGATACTCAGAATAAGAAGGGTTTGAAACCTATAGCAAGTTGAGAAGAACATTTTCCGTTGTCTTTCTATATCCTGTACAGTCCTTCAGACCATTTAGCAACACTTGCTGCTGAATTCCGAATGCTGTTCTTAAGCCAGGAACAAGAGTGAATAATTAGAGAGGTAAGCTTTGCAGAACAGGAAGATTTGTCGAAAGATATATAGATGTTTTGCAGGACAAGAAGCCTAAAGGGAACACGGATGACGTGTCTTAGTTGCTTAGGAGCAGAGAATCGGAGAAGAAACCAGTGTCGCTCTTTTACTGTAATTGGCAGACAGCAGTTCTGAGTCAGGGCCAACCCAAGGAAAATAATATGCTCCAAATGCCTAATTCTTCTTTAAAAAACTATCATCAAGCCCTATATATCAGCTATATCTGCTAATGCAAGAGAACTCTTTTGAGAAGACTGAAGGAAGTCTTCATTAAGTTATGATTGCTATCATTTATTTTCAAGTAGACAAAATGAGGCCACATAATTTACCCCACTGTAGACTTCTTTGTCCTGAGACTCTTCCGCTTCCTTCATCCTCAGCTGAGATACTAGGGTAGCACTTTGTCTATTTCTCCCCATAGCACTGATGCCACAGACATCATTTAGCCTTGCTAAAGATTATAAGTACAAAGGGGCTAGGAAAAAGAACTATGAGTTCAGTAAATTTCTATCAGACAGTCTTAGATTCCATTTGTAGATATTTTACCTTTAGTTTATTGTCAAACTAACTTAATGATCACATCGTTATTATTGTCTAACAACTAGGCATGAAGCAAGGCTGAGCAGAGATATCCCTTCTGTGATAAGGATTTATGAAATGTACAGATGGATGAATGTTGGACATGGAGCAATGGTATATGAAAAATAAACAAGTGTTTGAGTAGAAAAGAGGAAGGAAGGAAGGGAGGGAGGAAGGAAGGAAGGAAGGAAGGAAGGAAGGAAGGAAGGAAGGAAGGAAGGAAGGGAGAGACAGAGAGAGAGACAGAGAGAATGAGAGAGAGAGAGAAAGAAAGAAAGAAAGAAAGAAAGAAAGAAAGAAAGAAAGAAAGAAAGAAAAAAAGAAAGAAAGGAAGGAAGAAAGAAAGTCAAAACCCACCTCACAGCACAAAATGACATATTCCAGCACAGGAAGAACTGGAAGTGTATGTACAGTGGGTACAGTGACCACATTCTGCTTCATTGACTCATTAGATTACTCAGCTGAGAAGCAGTGTTGCTCTCTTCCAGGTACAACAACATTTTGCTTCCATTTCTGTAGGTCTTTTATAAGCAATCAAGAATATTCAATGAAAAAAAAAACTGAAATGATGATCCAAATCCACAAGAACAACACAGAGTGACTCAATTGTCAAGAGACTAAAATAATTACTTGGCATGATATCATGTTCTTTTAATCTCAGAATTTGGGAGGCAGATCCAGAAGAATATCTGTGAGTTCAATGTCAATCTAGTATATGTAGCAGGGAAGTCAGAACTATGTGTCAAAAATATATAGGACTCAGGCTCAGAAATGATACTAAATATAAATAATTATGGGACAGTAATGTTAAAATAAACATTAGCACATTGAGGCAATGAATGAAAAAGGACAGTATGCGTGGGCAGAGGAGGAATTTCACCACAGAGGTGAGAACAGGGGAACGATTAATTTCTCTTTTTTTTTCTTTTTCTTTTTCTTTTTTCTATTTTTTTTTTATTTTCTATTTTTTCCTTTGCATTGCTTGTGAGCCCAAGACTAACTTTTATAATTAAAGTCATGACATGCTGGGGGCAAATAGCCATTTCAATGTTCTGTGCATATACTGAATCCCTCATTTGTAGCACACATATGTTCACTGAAACCATTTGATTTGGGGAGCTTCCATTGTCATATTTTGAACTTCCATTGTCATATTTTGAGAAGTACATATATAAAAAAATTCCTACCTTTGCCTGTTGACAGCTCTCTGATGGCTTCCTACAATACCTGGAGTGGAATCCATACTTCTTACCATGGTCCACAAGGTTGTGTGTAACATGGCCCCTGATTCCTCTGACTCAATTTCTTTCTTTTCTCTTCATTCAGTAAACTTCAACATCACCAGCATTTTTGTCTTTTCTATAGCCTGTTGCCTTCTTGTTCTTAGCACTTGGTATTCATTTACATCTGTTCACAAGCCTGTTCTCCCTAGAGAAATGTTCCTGGCGATCTATGTTTGCACATCATTACAAAGTAAAAGGAAAAGGTATAGTAAGAAAAAAAGCCAAAAAATCCTGAACTCAGAAAGATACTGCTTTATTCCTGGTTCTGTGATATATCTGAGGAAAATGAAAAGTAACATAAAGCTTGAATTTCCTCTCTGATTGCAGTAGTGGTGCTGGACAATTCATTCCTTCATATGTTACAATGGATATGCTCTAAAAGAATGAAAGACTATACAATTAGCTAGACTTCAGGAAAGGGGATTGCTTTATCCAGATAATTCTTTAGCAAAGGGTGATACTGTGAATGGCAAGCAGATCTTACACTCAAAGCAACTGGAGCAGCAGAAGCCCTAGTTGGTGAACAGTTTGTGGGCAGGAGATCAGCAATTCCTATTACAGAATGTTCATGAACTGATTTAAAGTGTAGGTGGACAGGTTGGTATATGAATTTGAGTGGGACAGTTCCAAATACCCTCTTAAGGTCTCATGCTTCTAAGTATATTGTTCACGTTCATCCATGATAATCATCATAATGACACTCAGATATGATCTTCTTTTCCTAAGTGCATAATTCACAGTGTGGTATCTACCCAGGTAGTGAGCCCTGGCCATGTGTTGCTCAATTCACTACACCTGCTTAAATTATAACTTGTTTTACAATCACGCTGACCCACCCTTAATCATCTTGCTGAAAATTCCACTGTACTCTATCCAGTCATTGCTGAACACGCTTCTGAATCTTAGACAATACATCTCTGGATTTGCATTTTCCTTGCCAATCTTAGCTGAGTTCATTTCTTCCTTTACTAGAGAAAATTCCATCACTAGGTAGATTGTACCCCAGTATCATTGATGTTGTATGGCTAAGCCTGATTCCAGTGCCTAGGAGTTTGCAGTATTTCAATATTACCATACCTTAATGGCTTTCACTTCCTCCTGACTCGTAAAATTTTTACCACCATTGAGTTCACACAATCTATGCAAAACTTGAAAATAGCATCAAAATCCTATTTGCTTTCTCATCATCTGTAACATGAATTATTTGTACTCAGAAATGGGTTTGCTTTTATATCTTTTATATATTCCATCATCCTTCCCAAGCTTAAAAGGAATTACTGTGCCCAAATGAGAGATCAACTTATGATATAGGGATATGCCTTTTTTCTATTTGTATGATATTAGCATTGTATTTAAATTATCTACTATAGAATGATAACAAGATATAAGAAAACCAAGCAACTAAAGATTCTTAGAACAAGAGACTTGGAACAAAGCAAAGGCCACTGGTCGAGATTAAGAAGCCTTTTATTTAGAACAGTATGGCACAAACTTTGCCTGTTTTTCTGACTTAATAATGTTTTTTTTTCCTGAAATAAACACCAGAGTTCCTAGTCATATGCACTCAGAAACTGTTGTATATAGTATGGGTAATGGCATACTAGCCACTTAAAATGGTTTGTAAATCTTGTTGAATTGGAATTCCTTTTACATAAATACTTATGCAGGCTTTTATAAATCACTAATATTTTCAGATGAGTCTGGGAATCTTGCTTGAACTATTTACAAACAACTTTGTATGCATTTCTGCTTTTATTAACAATTCTTTGAGTGTTATGTCAAAGCGTACTGAACCTACTGGAGCTAATACCAGTAAAAGAAACAAATAAATGAACAAACACCAACAACATGAGCAAAATGACAAACAAAAGTTGGAGAAAAAAATTGAAAAACTAGGCATCTAAGCACAGCTTCCAACAGTTCCCAAGTCCACGTCATGGCCATGGATTTGCAGGCGCCATGGCTTCCTGCATGAAGCTATTGAACCAAGCAACCTGCTGATCTAGCAAGTCCCACCACCTCTCAGTTCTGCTGCCCCTCTCACTAGCAAAACAGAAGCCTCACACCTGGCTTTCCTCCTCCACTTAGTCCAGTTTAAATTCAAGTTTTAGCTTAAAGTTCTGACGGGTGAAACATAAACATATTCAGAACATTTATTCTCAGTGAAACTGGAAAATGAGACTTTTTAGATTTTTAGTCTCTAGGATCTGACATAAGATTGATGTTTTCTCCTGATGAACACTGCATCAAAGGATGATGTGGTTCTGAACGACGCAATGGAGTGAATTGAATACACCTAGTTTCACAGTTTCAGGAAGTGAAGAATTTACGGCTATTGTCATTTCCAGTATTGAATAAAATGACAGCTATTCATAAACTGGTTTAAAATAATCTCTCTTAGCTTTTGAGAGTGTAATACAATTGCAACATGTACCCTTTTTCTCTCCTCCATCCAAAGTATATCTTATATCCTTTGCTCTTTTTCAAATGTATTTCCCCTTTTTCATTATATATAATAACATAAATATTATATATACAGGATACATATTATATAGTGCATATGAATACATAATATATATCAAAATACATAAATAAAAACTGCTTATATATGTTTTCAGGGCTGAACACTTGATATTTGTTGATATTAATTAATGATGCGTGACAGTCCAGGGACCCCCTCACAGCCATGCTGGATTTTGTGAACCAGAGATCCAAAAAGGAATAATGATTGCTCTCATTCTTTATAACATAATATACCTTTTCTTTTCTTAAATTTGGTTCATTTTATTTTTTTCCATTATATTGAAATTGTTATTAAGCAGTTGAAGTACAATTTGGATTTCTGTTAAAGAGAGAACCACAGTGGGGGAAAAAAGCAACTTTTAATCAAAAGACATAAAACTCAATTAAATCAACAGATATTAATGATCTATTAACATACACAGAATGCTATGCAAACTAATTATATGGAGCATAAATGGAATTAGGGAATCATACTCCTGCAGAGTATCAACAAAATGAATTCTCAATAATGGATTTTATCTGAACATTCTGCCATGAAATTGTAATAAAATATCTGATTTATGACTCTCTAAACAGTTTAATATACATGTCTCCAAACTCAAAGCCCAAGACTTTATATTCGCATCAACTGGCTCTGTTTCTCATTTCAAAGTTTTACAAACATTAGAGTTTTCGAATTATATTCATTATGTATCAATTAAAATTTTATCCTTCAACTATTTTTTGTAGTCAATATCAAACAATAATCTTAGTCTTTTAAAGTCATCTTTATTCAGCATGGCAATATAGGGAATGTCCTTGTAAAGTCTACTTTCAACCATTAAAGAGATTTCCGTTGGTATTTATAAAAGTCTGCAAAAAGCAACACCTCATTGTATGGTTTACACAATAAAATTTCATTACTTATGATTCTAGAAACTGGAAAGGTCAAGATCAAGGTTCTAGTCAGCTAGGTTTCATTTCTTACTTTCTACTCTTGATTTCACAATGTTATACACATAGCCGTGGCCTCATGTATCATCTATATGCACACGTGGAACAATTGGAAAGGGACAGGGAAGGGGAAAGTTGTCTTGTGCCTCTCTTGACCAGCAAGAAGGACACGACCCCTAAGCTCTTCTTTTTTTAACAGTTTATTCTGGAAACCTTTGAAAATATTTCTTCTGACTAGTTTACCCTAACTCCCTTACTCTGACTAACTCTAATTGACCTTGTCTAACTCTAACCTAACTCTACCTAATTCACCCTGTCTCCCTCACCTTGACTCCCAGGCCCTCACTAACTGCCTCCGACTCTAACTACCCCTGACCAACTGACTCTCTCTAATAGAAGACGGGGAAAGCCAGCCCATAGGCTAAACAGTCCTAGGCCAATCAATCCCAGTAAGTCATGTGGTGACAGCAGATAGGTCCATATAAGCAAGCCAGATGATCAGCCTTAGCCAATTGAGTACTTGTGTCCCTGAGAGCACTAGCTATGGGCTAGCAGAAGGCAGAAGCCAGCCCCCTCTTAAAGGCAAGGCACTGCGCAGCTCTCCACAGAAAGGAAGGGAAAAGAGAGTCATGCAGATAGGGTTATACCTTCATCTTTAGAACAGAAAAATATGAATCACGGGGAGATACAATTTAGGCCACAGCATGAACAAAGTAAAACAATTCTTGTTTCATAAAATGGGGTTCTGCCCTTTGAGTAGCCAAAGGGATGACACTAGATTTCTGTAGGACCAAAGAGCACTTATATTGTTATTAATTAATGGCATCTCTAAGATTTATAATACATATCTTTGTCATTATTATTATTTATTTTATTGATATTTATATTATGTTACTTATATCATAAAACACTTAAATAGTATGTATATCCCTTGCAATGATTCTAAGTTTTTGTTCCATTATTTTAAAATGTTCATGATAATCTTGAAGACAGAAGCTGAGAGTCTCAGAGCTACACTAATGAACAAACAGAAGGGGGAAAGCAGATTAAACTCTTCCATTATAGAACATGTAATGGCTGAATAGATAGAGAAACAAAGCTTAACATATATGTTTTTTGGAAGAAGCTCAATTTTGTTTGTTTGGTTTTTGTTTGGTTTGTTGTTTTGTTTTGAAGACAAGATTTCTCTGTGTAGCTCTGGCTACCCTTGAACTTGGTCTGTAGACCAGGCTAGGCTCAAACTCAGAGATCTACCTGCCTCTGTGCTGGGAGTAAAGGTGTGTGCCACCACTGCCGGGCATGAAGCTCAACTTTGAGTTAACGACATGTAAATTAAGTGACAAGATGAATTAAGGTATACCAGGCACAGAGCTATTTAACAATAGCAGAGATTGTGCTGTTGTTGTAATGTGAAAATGACCCCAGAAGGGCATAGATTGGGGCACATGATTTCCATTGTCTTAGAACATATGACACTTTTAGGAGGCAGAGGCTTGAAGAAGGAAATGGCTCACTAGAGACTGCCCTTGAACTTTCTAACTCTGCTTTACTTCATGAGTCATCTTTGCTTTCAGACTTCGGAAATACTGTAAATGCCCTCCTACCTCACCACTGTACCCACCTTCTGGACATGATGATGGACTATATCCCTCAAACTGTAAGCCAAAAAAAAAAAAAAGTCCTCCTCTTTGGTTGCTTCTTAACAGGTATTTAGTCATGGAAATAAGAAAAGTGATTGATATAGTTGGCTCTACTTAATCAGAAGGTATGAAGATGGCCATGATTATTTAACAAGAAGCTATAGAGTTGTCAATTTAAGAGTATCATCACTGTGCCTATATATACAAAGCAACTTTCACAATTCTAAAAGAAGAAGTAGAAGTGATAGGGACATTATATAAGACTTCAATATCTACTTTTGACATCAGATTAAACATCCAGAGGAAAAAAAAATCAATAGAGAAACAGTAAATTTGAACTTCACTGCAGCAAAGATCACAATACCAGACAAATTAGAACATTCTACACAACTGCAGCAAAGACACATTTAAGTATGCTCTGAGAACATTTTTTTTTTCAAGCCTGGTCACATGCTGGATAATAAAGCAAGCTTTAAATATTGACATATAGAGGCTGCAACAGTGGCTGAGCTTTTAAGAGCTCTTGATGCTCTTCTTGAAGGAAAAAAATTCCTAGTTTCCATGTTGAGCCACCTGAAACTATCTGCATGTCATGCTTCAGAGGATTTGGACCCCTCTTCTGACTTCCTCAGGTACACACTAACACACACACACAAACAGGCACACGCACAAACATATATAAATACATACCCCCCCCCACACACATACCAAAAGAAAGAAAAGAAATCTCAAAATTAAGGTTGAAATCATACCCAAAAGGTTTTGCAATCATCATGTAATAAAAACAAAAAACCAAAAAACAAACAAAAGAAACAGAAGGAAACATGGGAAATTGACAGGTATTTCAAAATTGAGTAAGAATGTTGAACAATCATTTGTTCAAAGGAGATATCAAAAAGAAAATATAAAATATGTTAAAAGTGGGTATGGCAGTATACTTTTAATCTTACCACTTGGAAGATGAAAGCAGGAGTATTAAGAGTTCAAGGTTATCCTCAGCTACATAGTGAGTTTGAAACAAGCCTGGGCTACTTAAAATATTGTATCACACACATCTGCATATATATATATATATATATATATATATATATATATATATATATATTCCTGTATTCAAATTTATATGTGTATATTTATACACATATACATATATACACACATATATGTTTATACATGTACATACACACAATGTTGAGATAGTTTAAGAAGAAAATGCAATTCACCAAGCCAAATGCACTGCAGTGAATGCAACATGGAAAAGGGAATTTATAAGAATAAATCCTATAGGAGAAAGAGCTTGTGTAAATACAGCAACTTTACTTCTCAGAAACTAGAAAATGGGAACTAAAATCAAGTGGTTTGGGGAATTTGCATTACGTTCCTTGTGCAATAAGCTTCAACTCTTCTTGTGAGTTTCCACTAACATGCCTTAGAGCACAACTTAACAATACTGGTGGTTTTCTGTTAGCTTTTGCTCCACCCTTTGCTTTCCATAGACTTTCCCTTCCATGTCAGATAGGTATTTTCTCTCTATGCTCTGGCCTGTACCTATTACTAGGGATGAGGCTTAGGGGAGAGTCAGTTTTCTTTGTTTGCCAGTCTCTACTGTTTCTCATGAGAATCTGAAAGATGTACATAGAAAATCACTGCTGAGAGATTAGAACTTTGTTGTATCTGGGACAGTGAGGAATATTAAAGTGTCATGCTTGGTATATATTTAGACTTTGAACACTTACTGCATGATCACATGTGCTTTTTCTATCTACTTTCAGGATGACAGTCTCACTCTCCTATATGGGAACCACTGCAGCAATGTCCATGTATCCCATGACTGCAGAGAGCCCTTCAGTCTTCAGAATTCAGTTATTTTCTTGATTTATGACATCAGAAACTTTTAAATAAAAATTTTAATTCTGTAGATTATTCTCCTTTTTAAACTCCTTTCTCAGGCAAAAAAAAATTATTTTCAGATTTCCTTCTTTTCCTTCTTCTTTTCTTTTGCGATAGGTTTGACAGGGCTTCTGAAGCTATGTATCTCAAGCTTACTGTCTAACCTGGATATTGGATGACCTTACAATCTTGACAACTTGTCTCAGCTTCCTAAGTTCTGAGATGTTAAGTACATGTTCCCCATCTGGCCTTAACTTTTTATATAATTTTAAAAATTGTGTGATATTCTATTTACTTTGTGTGTGTTGGAGGTAGAGCATTTGAATTGTAGATGACATGCAGAGATTAAAGGACAACTTCCCAGTCAGTTCTCTTCTTCTACTATGTGTTTTCCCAAGGATTGAACTCAGGTTGTCAGGTTTGGTAGCAAGCCCTACCTACTTGTCGAGCCCAGGTTTCTGTGTTTTAGTGTGTGTTTCTCAGTTTGGATAGCTCTTCAGTCTGTGCACATGGATGCAAAGAGGATGCTGACTTATCACCATATTGCCAATGTTGATTTGATTCCTTGTCTAGCACAGTCATCTGCTGAAAATTATACCTTCTTCTCTGTACTTAAGCTGCTGTGGGTAAATAGTTTGTGTTTATGTTAATTTAGTTTGTATCCATAAAGAGATTTTTCTTTCTCAAATATTATCTTCTAGCTTTAGTGTCTCCTGACTAGTTTTGTCTGGATCAGTTGACAGTGATGTTTGGCAAAGTGTGATTTGCTGATGGACATTTGTCATGATTTGGTTTGGACTTTCCAGTTTAAGGAAACACTTTTATTCTCTATACTTTCACATGTGTTGTGATATACTTACTGTTTTATTCAAGAGCTACACTCTTTTGTGATCATTACTTTCATAGTCTATCCTTTTCTGTTTTGTCAAAGGAGGCATTTAGAGCTTCTCTGGGTTTCTTTTTGACCCACCAATCTTTGGAGAATTCATTACACGATAGGGAGATATTTTAACCTGGTCTTAACTCCCTTGGTCTACCTAGTTGCAGCCATTTCTCTACTGAACACTTCTTTCATTTTATGGAGAATGATATTTAGAGAGTAAGATATGCATGGTTGTTTTTAATTGTAAAAGAACACATGTAAATTAGTATATGACAAAACCCCCAGATTGTCAACAAGAGTTAGCTAACTTATGTCTAGTGTAGACCATAGGAGGGAATTGATAAAATTTTATTTAATGCATGAAAGCCTTTTAACAGTGTTTTAGTAGCATATTTGGATTGGTAGCTCTCTACCTTGAGCTCATCCTGTTTTTCCTGCTCTCAAATCCTTTTATAATCTTGACAGAATATTATGGTTCTCCAAAGTTCTAGTGCTAGACTTCAGTTGCATAGTGTTATCATGCTCTTTCTTTATACACCTTAAAACCGATGGCTTAAAATTAAGTCTCAATTGAGTTCATGGAATCTGTCAACTGTTTCAGTGACAATTTGCCAAAATTTGAAAAAAATTTTTTGTCCATCCCTGTTTATTTTTTCTTCTTCTCTTCTTGTGGTGGGTGACAAATTGCAATCATGTATGAAGTTTTCTGATTTCTTCTAACTGAAACAGTTTCTCTTTCTTCAATTTTATGATGACTTTTCAGCCGTTTAGTTCATCTTTCAAATCACCACTTTTCTCTGTTACATTTCCTCATCTCTGTGATAAATTACTGGGGAGAATCAATGTTCAGAAGATGGTGTTTGTTTTGGGCTATCAATTTGGAAGGATGCACAGCATCTAGATGGGGAAGATATGCTGTGGAGTGTGATATATGTGATGCGCCGTGTTGTGTCTACAGTCAGGAAAGTGAGACAGAGACAGGCAGGCAGACAGACAGACAGACAGACAGACAGACACACACACACACACACACACACACACACACACACAGAGAGAGAGAGAGAGAGAGAGAGAGAGAGAGAGAGAGAGTTTCCTTTGCTGCTTTGCTTATCCCCATTCTCCTCCTTTTGCACTCATGGATCTCCAGTTATGATCTGCTGTTGCCAACATTCAGGGTGAGCCTTCCTTCCTCAGCAAAGCCTCATGGGAGCACTCAGCCATAAAAACCAAAACCCACATAGAGAGGTATGTCTTCTGGGTGATTCTAAATCCAATCAAGTTCATAGTCAAAATTAATAACCATTTTTAAAAAAAAATTTTCCAAACAGGCATATAATGTATCTTGATTATACTCACTCTCAGTCCCTCCCTCCAGTGCTCCTGGAGTCTGCTCCTCACATATCTCCCTCCAAATGTTATATACTTAAAAAACATAGTCTAGTGTGACCAATGATACTGTTGTTCATACACACATGTGAGTGGGCAACCTACCAGTGACCACCCCTCCAAAAAGTGATTCCCTCACCTAGCAGCTATGTTAAGCTTTGCATAGAATATGAGGATCCCCTCTCCCATCACAAGTTCTAAATAACCATTACATAGATTGCCACTAATCATTTTATTTATTTATTTATTTATTTATTTATTTATTTATTTATTTTCATGGACACTACTCATTATACATCAGTACATAGCATACTATAACCTAGCAGTCATCTCTTTGGGTAAAAGTAAAAATCTACCATTTTTACTATTAAGTATCCCTCTTACAGTCAAAAAGTTTACACATAGCTGGGCGTGGTGGCACATGCCTTTAATCCCAGCACTTGGGAGGCAGAGGCAGGCGAATTTCTAAGTTCAAGGCCAGCCTGGTCTACAAAGTGAGTTCCAGGACAGCCAGGGCTAAACAGAGAAACCCTGTCTCGAAAAACAAAACAAAACAAAACAAAACAAAACAAAACAAAACAAAACAAAAAAAGTTTACACGTGAACTTGGCAGGCAGGTGGAAGTCTATGAGTTTGACGCCATCACTGTCTCCAGTGAGTTGCGGTGGTTAGCCAAGGCTCCTCAGGGAGATTCTGTCTCAAAAAAACGTTAACATTTATGAGACATTTAAAGCACGAAGATCTGATGTTACTTGATGCTTACTCCTATGACATAAGTAGCTGGGAAGAGGCCTTTACTTTTGGTTTATAAGGAAGCACCTCTAAATGCTTCTTTTAATTGTCTATAGTCACAGGCCAGACATGCTGTGAAGGCAGCTTTAAAATCCACGTTCTTTAGCTTCAAATATTTTCTCTATTGTCTCATACAATAGAAGCTACCTTCTCCCAAAGAAAAACAAAAACAAAACAATTAATGTTCATTAAACAAGGCGTGGAAGGAGTAAATGAGGACAAGCCTCAGAACCTGGCTTCTCACCCAGCTAAAGCTGAGAGGCTGTTGGATGATATCAAATAAAATTGATGCAGCGAATGGACTTCTCATAGAACAGTACAAGTTGAAGTGCGCGGACACTACATTTGCAGATGCTTTGCAAATGATTCATAGGAATAAGCTTTGTAATTCTTCTTTCATCTCCTATAGGAAGCATTTTCATCTGGTCTATATGTACTTTCATGGATTGCATAGACATATTTTAATTTATTATTATTAATACATATGGATGTATGTATGTATCATGCATGTATGTGTGTGTACATGTGCTTGGAAACTGGAACATAGTACAGGCAGTCCTCTATAACTTTCTGTCCATTCCCGTAAAAAAATGGCTTTATTGAATTTATTCTTCGGCGACTTTATACTCTCTGTATATAGAGTGTTTTAAATACTGTAAATCTCTATCCCTTCACTCTCTTCTTCCTGTTCCTATTAGCTCCCCCCGCTCCTCCCTAAACTATATTCTTTTTTTTAGATACATTCCTTCCTTGCACCTCAGGCTGGGATAGACTAGAATCCAGAAAGTCACAATGATCCTCTTTTCTACCATACATGGAGCTGGCATTACAAGTATTTACAGAAACAATTGGGTTGAAATCTGAACTCTAGTTCTCATGACTGTGAAGTAAGTTTTCTTAAGTACTAAACTATCTCTCCAGTCCTTGAATGCACGCGTGCACACACACACACACACACACACACACACACACACACACACAGTTTGTATTAGTTCTTTGATACTTTCATATTTAATATTTTTTATATTTTTAGAAAGAATAATTTCTCTTTCCAGTGACTCTTGATTAGAGCAAAGTCCAAATATAGCAAAAATCTCAAACTTCTGTTTACCTTTTGTGTGTGGCTAAGGGTAGCAACTGTTCAGACCACACAACTCATAAGCACGCACACACACACACACACACACACACACATACACACGCACACACACACATTAAGCAATGTTAGCATGTACACAGGACTGATTAAAAACACTTTCAAGAAGAATTTGTCAATAACAAGGCTTCAAAAAATAAATAATAAAGAAAAAGAAAAGAAAAGCTGAGCCAACCAAAAGTCTGTTTTGTGTTTTTTGATTTTTTGGATATCAAAATATAGTTTTATCATTTTCCCTCTTCTTGTTTCTCCCTCAAATCCTCCCCATGTATCCCTTCTTTCTCTCAAATCATTCTCTTTCTGTCTCTTTCTCACTGTCTTTCTCTCTCAAATCAATGCCCCCCTCCCCAATAGCTGAATATCTTCCAGATGGTTCCAGGATGGAGTCAGACAGGTCTAGGGATCAGCAAATTATGTGGCCCTGAGGTCTTCTTAAGTTTACAACTTCATTTTTCCTGTCTCTGCTTTCCTCACTTTGGATTATTGCCTGCCTTATTTTCTTTCTAGTTTCTTCCGTGTTGCTTCACTTTCTGTCTTTTGTATTCATATTCATTTTCTCTTTCATTTCCCCCCCTTTCCTCCCTTAAGTAATTCAAACAAACAAACAAGCAAAAAGTCTGGTGAGATCCATGGCAGGAGTCTGTGCTGATGGAGGGTGGTAGCAAGGTTGTGTGAATTGTAATGGGGTAGCAAGGCTGTGTGAATTGTAATGGGAGACCGGGAAAAGTGCTAGTTTTGATGTTAGATGAAAAGGGTACCCATAAACTGGGGACACTGTACTGCACGGACTGGAGCCTGAATGTTGGGCATTCACTATTCCTAATGAAGGACAAAGCTGAGAGACATATATTTACACATGTCTGCAAAAGGATAATTGTGTTTCCTGTAAACTGTGGAGTCTAAAGGGTGTCTGCTATTAAGATACTATAGTACCTTACATGGCTCTTGTTTATGATTTCACTACCTCTTTTCAGTTCCTTCTGTGCTCAAATGTAGCTCAACTTTATCCATCTTTCTTCAACTTTAGAGCCTCCTGATATTTTCTTCCCACCATTTTGCCTTTGACTAACTCCTAATTATTCTAAGAGATATTCAGGGACAACTTTCTTTTTTTATTTTATTTTATTTTATTTTATTATTTTTTTAAATTAATTATATGTAAGTACACTGTAGCTGTACTTCAGGCATTCCAGAAGAGGGCGCCAGATCTCATTAAGGATGGTTGTGAGCCACCATGTGGTTGCTGGGATTTGAACTAATCACCTTCGGAAGAGCAGTCGGGTGCTCTTACCCGCTGAGCCATCTCACCAGCCCCAGGGACAACTTTCTTAAATAAGCACAGTCTTACACCTCTAAACTAAACTAAACTAAACTAAACTAAACTAAACTAAACTAAACTTTACCATATTCTTTTCTTTCTGCAGTTTGTCCTTCCTAACTGCACATACTAGCTTATTTTCCTTTATAATAAAATTGGTTTTTAGGTAACCAGATTTTCATCATTCTCCTCTATTAAAGTGGAGCTGCTATGGAAAGAAAACCACATCCTCTTTGCATCTCACAGGCAGATGCCTATCTGCAGTATTCAATGTATGACTTAAAGTAGTATTAGGGGTTGGATAGAGCTGTGGATGGAGAAGTAGATGGGCAGATAGATGAGAGTGAATGAATACCTGAAAGAACATGTGAGATGAATGTTTTCAAACTTGGTGTTAGTGAAAACAAAGTAACAGACTAACAGATCTACTGACAGTATCTGTTACAAAACACAAACTCTAGACTTAGTGTGCTAGCATGTGAGGCTAGAAGAATTTGAGTTCACATCCTAAGGCTAGCCTGGGCTACATAAGAAGATTCTGGAGGGACAGGAGAATAAGTACTGTGCCTCATATACAGTACATGTATAATATGTCCCCATTGTCATTGAAAAGTGACAGTTTACACATGTAAAAGTGGACTCACTCTACAGACACATTGTACTTTACATCCATTATTACTGACTGTCAGGAT